>CAJHQP010002034.1:0-95661 GCA_905132765.1 Moricandia arvensis | reverse complement strand
AATATATAAGTGATATTTAGCTGTAGATAGTACTTGTACAGACACAAATTAATTTAAAAGCTGTGGATTTTAAAATTGAGTAAAACTTGATGCTGTTAATTTTTGGTGTTGTGGAAAAACTAGGGCTGTCAACAGCATCTACAGCTGCCACCAATCACACTCTAATGTTAAAAAAGAAAAATTATTCTGCGAGTGCGACTAAACCAACATAAACCAAAAATGTCAGTTACGATTGGTGTGGATCATTTATGCAAAACTCTTATTTATGAATTGATTTTTTTCTTTAAATTTTAAAGATAAAACGGCTAAAGTCTTTATAAACTTTAATAAATTAACTATAAATTAAAAAAAAAATTCATTGATTTGCTAATTATCATTATCTAAAAATAGTTTATATTATGCTAAAATATTTGTTAACCTTAGTGAATAATTAAATTTAATGATATATAATTAACTATAAATTAAATATAAATTTCATTGATTTGACAATATCATTATATTAAGATAGTTTATATTGTGTTATACTGAAAATTATTTTACATCATAATTTTCTTAGAGATATATAAAACCATATATGAATGTTTTCAAGTTTATTTTACGCAATAAAAGATAATTTTATTACATTCATATGCAAATAATTTGATATATAATTCATTTATTATTTTTTTCAAACGTAAGAGTGTTTTTATGTTTATTTTACGTAATATAGAATTATTTATTTTACGACAAAATACTTTGTATATATAAAGAATTTGTTTTAAATTTATTATTAAGTATTTTGAACATATAAATAATAACTTATTCTAACGGTATCTGAATTGATAATGAGTCTATTTATAAATACTTGTAAAATTATTATATCTGCACGTGCAGATAAAACACCTAGTTTGATAAACATATAATAAGGGTAAGTATTTTATACTAAAATTTCTTTTTATTGATAAAACCAAAAATATAAATACTACACATACATCAATAAAAATATTTACTGTGTATTATTATTTTTCTAGGGCCAGACATTTCAGCGGACCAATTGGGTTTTGGTTCGGGTTCAAGCGGATTTCAAGTTTTTGGGTTTATGAATTTCAATCTCATTAGGATGTTATAAAATTTTGGTTCGGTCTCGGTTTGGGTTTAATTGTGCTCAGTTTGGGTTTAGTAACATTTCAAAAACCGGCTCAACCCAATATAGTTTTGGGTTTTGTATCTTATTCGTGTTTGCAATTCCAAAATATTGTTTTGTGTTTGGTTAAATCTGAAAACCAAATAAAAATCCAGGGAAACAAAGATCAAAATTAAAAAAAAAAACTGAAATGAGAAATACTATTGCCAAGATTCCTTTTTACTAGGGCCGAGTATGTGCTTTGCGCAGGATTTTAACATAATTAAGTGTTTAGATCGACATATATATTTAGCGTTAAGGAGTTATATATTTTGTGGACAAAAAATTATATAGACAGCTACGATATTGGGAGATAAATTCGTTGCGGTTGACTAAATTGCTTAATAATATAGTTGTGATTCTTTGAATATGATAAATATTTTACTTTTATTTAGACGGCATAATTACTTTATTTCGTTTGATTTCTTTTATGTTAATCACTATCATGTATGCTTTTGTGGGTTCTTTTTAAAGTTGTTGTGTATTGCAGCACATGTCTAGACTATGTAACAATTTACTTTAATTTCAAAGAGCAAAAGATGGTGTTGTGGTGCATTTTGATTTCTTTAGGAGTATATCGATCATTTAGTGATGATAGTATGTATGGTAATTGTTTCATCTATTAGATTTTCTTACTTTTGAAAAGATGTTGTGATTATGTATTAATCACTGGTTCTGTTTTTCACCATTTTAATTTTAATTTATATAAAATTTAGTTTGGTAACCAGATAACAAAACAATTATCCGTGTTTCTTCTTCTTTTTTTTTGCTTCACATGAAACATGATATAATAATATCGTCAATGGATTTCTTTATATTTGTTCTTATGTTTTTTTTTCTTCTTTTTCTTGAATTTTTTATATCATTGCATTAATTTATATATTTTTACTAAATTATTACTTGGTGACTAAATTTTGCAACAAATGCTAGTTTTATTATGTATTTTCACTAAATTATTTGTTGTTTTGTTTTTATAATATTTTATTTTATTTCTCCAACTTATTTTTGTAAAAAAAAAAATTTGATCACTTATTAATAATTATTGTGGTTTCTATCATTTTTGTTTATTTTAATTATCGAAATTTTAGTTTAGTGACACAAAATCTGATATTATTCATTTTTTTCCTTTGGCTTAAAATTGATGAAATTTCATAAAAACCCAATATTGTAAATAATTTTTTCTCATTTTCATTTTTATAAATTTCTTCATTTATTCTTGAAATTTTGTTTTCAAAAATTATATTATTTAATTATTACTAAATTAATATATATAGATATAGATATATTGAATATAATTTTTCACTAATCTCAAATCATATTATGTATACTTACTAAACTTTCAGCTCTGTTTTTATCAGGTTACTTTTAAAAAAAAAAACTGATTTCTAAACCTTTATTTTTACTATGAATTAATCATTGGTTGTGATTCTTTTATCATTTATGATCTAATCTTAATTCTAGTGATAAAAAGGATTCATATTTATTTTATTTTTGTTTGTTCGAGTTTGATGAAACATAAATATTTCTCTCCTTTTTGTTGTTATGAAGTTTATCTATTTGTTTTTCAAAAAATTATGTATTTTTAGATTTTATTATTTATTTCACTATATCATTATTTTTTGACAAACAACTTGGTGCTAAAATTTTGATAGGATTTATGGGTTATGAAAAGTTTTGTGAATAAACTTAGTTTTAATGATAAGAAGATGAGAATTTAGGACTATTTTTAATATTTAAAAAAAATTATGCTTATGTGTCAAATTTATAGATAACTAATTGATGATGCTGCTTAAGAGAGAATGCTCTACTTTATATATATAGATTTTAGTGCAATTTTCTATAAGTGAAATTAGAGAGTAAAGACAATGAAATTAGAGAGTAAAGACAATGAAATTAGAGAACAAAACTCAAAACTATGTGCAAACACATCCTATCCGATAAACCTGAAACGAAAACATATTGAACCTGATAAGCTCAATTATAAAGAGGAAGGAAGAGACCGAAATACAAAAATATATTAAACCAAGTATTTGGGTAAATTATTCATATAATAGATATTTATTTTAGCTACTCAATGAAATTTTAGAGTATTTTTGGTTATTTATTCGGGTTGAGGTTGAGTTTGGTATGCGTATTTTCTAATTTTTTGAATTTTTAGACTTTCTCAGATATTCTTTCGGGTGTGGGATCAGTTTTGATAAAACTCTTAACTCGAAATACCATAAACAAGTTCTATTAGATATTTATGTCAGACTCAACTCGGTTCGAATTTATTGTTACTGGTCTGGTTCAATTCAGATTTTTGGACTTAATTTATTTGTAGACCTAAAAATTTTACATATACTAATTGAGACCCAATTCAACACATTCAACTTTAGCAAAAAGTTTAATGTATGTTAGTCTTTTTCGGTTTAAAATATTTTTACAGTCTTTATTACAATTTTAAAATAAAATAACAATAAATTTCCAACAGATATCAAAATCAACATAACTAATATTTATGGACCCCATATCTTACCTTATCAAACTCCAAAATAACTAAAATTTACATGCATCACACTTTATAATAACATAAGTGCATCACCAGGAGATGACACCTCAACATTTTCGAAGTCTATAAAGACGACATGGTAATTAATGAAAAAAGTGAACTTCCAGTCAAAACATTTTAATTTTACACCTCAATTAAATTGATAGCGTCGTTGGCATAGTATCTTGCCTTCTCAAATTTCCAGAGAGACTCTTCCTCTACCTCTTTTTTTTATTAACCAAAATAATGAAACTCAATAAGTTGATTGTCACTATAATTATGCATTTCTAAATTATAGCATTTAATTCAAAACTAGCCATTTCGTGTTTAGGTCGTTTTGAATCGTTTTACGAATTATGTGTGTTTTACGGCTGTTCATGGAAAACCGTAATTTCGCTCCAAATTGTGACTTTTTGTTCTATTAGTTTACAAAACAATAAAAATCATTCCATTTCATCAGAAACATATTCGGTGTTTAAGTTAATCATTTCCGACTCAATGGTTGGCTTAGAGAAATAAAAGATTAACGCAAAGTCTGATTGCGAAGAAATGATCTGTTTACAATCCTGAATGAGGAGAGAGGAGATAAAGAGTGATGCTGCATAAAGAGAGAGGAGAGAGAGGATACATGGGTGGTGCTGCTCTCTCTTGTCTCTTCCGTTCTCTTTTGATGGTTTTTGTATGTTCTCACTCGATTTCCAAAACTGTTTTGGAAGTTTTACGAATGATGTCTCGGTGAAACTTTTTGAATTTACTTTTACAAAAATTTGGATCTAAAAAATGGTTTTGATTTGTTTTCCAAATGAATTTTTAAAGACTTTTTGAATTTTTGTTAGGGAAGCTTGTTTCAAAAAACATGTTCAGATTTGTCTTAAGAAAGTTTTCGCGTAAGAAACTCTTTGAAGTTAGTTTGACGGAAGTTTGTTTCGTAAGACTTTTCTTAATTTTTTTACAAAACTTTTCTGTAAACAATTTCTTGAGTTATTTTTACGGAAGTTTGTTTCGTAAAACTGTTTTGTTTTGAAAAACCTTCTGAAAGAACATTTTCCAAATAATTCTTATTTGGACAGAAATGACTCTATTTCCTTTCCTGAATGAAATATATGAGGTTTGTTCAATGTATCTTTGTTAAAGTCGTGCTGTAGGAACGTAAGCTGACTTGAATGGATGGTCGAAGATGCTTAAGTCGAATCAACCAAATAGATGATCGACTGGGCTTGGTAACCTGAAACAAATTCAAAATGAAATGAGATGCGGTTTTTATATGAATGAAATAAAACTAATAAACAAAGGAAAAGGATATACAAGGTGGAATCAAGATGCTGGTTTTTAATACTCTCAACTTGATAAAAAGATGGTTGAAGTGTATCGAGATGGTGCTTTGCTTTCTGATTGTGTAACTCCTCAAGCCTAGCCAATGGACATGATAGTCGAGATGGATTGATAGACACCACAAAGCTCTGCGAAAGGATGCCTTGATATGTCTGGATGCTGAAGATTTGCTTCTCATAACACTCTAAAGACTTGCACAATAGTTTTGTTAACACTAGAAAAACTATATGTTCATTCATAAAAGTTTAAGGAGGGTGGTTTACTATGATGGACGACTTGAGATTATATAGGCTATCTCACAAGACTCTACCCAAGACCAAACGGTCATAAAAATAGAAAGGAAACATATAACTTGCAAATAAATTTAGTCTTCAATGGAGATGATCTTGGAGGATAATGGCCGTTGGAAGGATATTTGCTTGGCCATAAATGGGAAACTTGATTCTTTTTGAATCTGAATGATTTAAGGGGATAAGTAAGCTTCCTGGGAATCTCCTGGATGTCTTGAAATGTGCTGAAGTCGTGCACCATTTGTTTAGGAAGTAGCTGTTGGAGCTTTATTGCAAAAAGATCCAAATAAGACAAGTTGAAGTGCAAGAGGATTATCTTAATCCTCTGAATGCTGGAACATGGTAGGACGCCTAGGATACCTTCTATATGGTATAGATTGTCTTTTGGCTTCAAAAAATAATTTTGGGTTGGACCAAATTGAATTGGTTGAAGACTTTCCACAATTGATGTCGATTTGACCGGTTCTAGGAAATTGATTGTATCTTCATAATTCCTTGAGAATTTTTCCGGTTTTTGGTCTTTATTGGAAACCTAAGAAATACATATTGAATTCAATTATTAGTTTTGGTGAAGGCCTCTTCATGGTTGGGCCTGAATCCTCTTGAGAAGGCTGACACTCGCTGATGGATGGGCTGAAAAACCTACAGTTTGTAAAATCCATAACTTGTTGGCCCGTGAAGATTTTCTAGTAAGTCCAAGCCTCAATGATGCATTTATGAGTTGAATTTCTTGAAAATTGGGTTTGTGGCAAAAAATCTTTTGGTTGTTGAGATATGTGCTTTGGACTGAACCTCAAGAGCTGGTATCTCCAATATGGCCGGTTTGGGCAGTTTAGGGAAGCTTTGGTTGAGCCATAGATTTCAGACCATAAAATTTTGGCACTGCGTAAACAGAAGTTTTTTTCTCTTGGAATGTTTTGACGACACAATTTTTGGGTGATTTTAGGTCATTGATCTACCCCCCCCCCCCCCCCCCGCGCTCACAGCTTGTTTAGAATTATGTGTGTGGTGATGATAAGCATTGTATTGCTTTTTGGTCTTGGATAGTCACGAACGCGATTGCTTCTATGACGAGGTTTCCTTGCTCTTGGCTCAAAGTTTCTCGACTTGATTTGAGTGTAGTTTGATTTGATGCGCCTTAAAGTAGGCTCCCTACATACCATTGTTTAAAAGGAATCAAGCCATTCATATTTCTTTTTGGAGTAATAGCTTGTATGATCTGTTTTCCATTGGAATTCATGGGACCTTTAGCCTCGAGCTTAGGCTTATAGGTGGACGTTTCAGATCTAACTAGATTCACCATTACATTAATAGTAACACGTAGTGCACCTAAACGCTGAGATCAAGAGTGTGAGTTGTCATCTTATTTCAGTCGCTCAGCGTTGCATTAGATGAGAGTGTACGACGGTTTTATGTTTGCATAGCCTCATAAACGTGTAAGTACCAATGAAAAGACATATTTGGGGAATCATGTATTGATATGTTGATACTGTGCATGGAGATGTTCAAGCAGTGTGATTCTATCCTAGATTTGAAGTTCGTGATAAGTTATAGGCTTAAATGACTTTCTTCGATCAAAGAATTAAGCACCTCTCTAAGACAAACCCAGAAGATATTGATGGAAATTTGGATTTATTTTATGGCGAGCTATTATCCTTGTGTCATATGTTCGAGAACCTATCTCAATGAGGGGGGGGGAGGCTATGTCTGTTTAAGACGTTGGAGTTTGTTTGTTATGATCACAACAGACGAATTAAAATCTAATAGACTTTTTTCGAATTTACGCTAGTGTTCAGAGACAAAACATTACATGATGTTCATATGGAAGCGAGATTACAATAGAAACCTAATAAGAAAAGGTATCGGTATCTAGAAAAAAACACTTTTGCCTAGAAATCCTATGTGAGTCGCAGCTCGATAGCAAACAAACGAAACTAAAGCCTAAGGTTACTAAATTTAGAGAGTTTTATAGCTAATTTCTGTCCCCCTTCTTCTCTATCATGGCGTTTTTTATATACTCCTCCAACTTTGCCCGCATTGCCATTTTCTGTAGAACCACATATTCCTTTCTTTCAATATTTCCTCCGATCTTTCATTTTTTATCGAGATTCTAGTTTATCTCTTTCAAAAATCTTTCATTATTTTGTTTTCTTCCTTATTCCTATTCAAAATAAAGTAAACCATCATTGATGTTAGATGACTTTACATGTTAAGTCAAAACAGGCTGTTTAGTGTTTAGGTCATTTCACACCGTTTTACGAATTACATGTTTTATGGATATTCTTGGGAAAATTTTCATTTTGCTTTGAATTTCGATTTTTTGTACTGTTAGTTTATGTAATGATAAAAATCATTTCTCCTCATCAGAAAAATACTCGGTTTCCCAAAAAAAATTTGAAATTTTTACAAAAGATATCTAGTAAAAACTTTCCATAGTTAGTTTTATGGAAGTTTGTTTCGTAAAATTGGTTTTGATATGTTTTTCAGATGTCTTTTGGTAAAAAAATTCTGAACTAGTTTTAAGGAAGTTTGTTTCGAAAAACTTGTTTTGATTTGTTTAGCAAATTTTTTCCCGTAAAAACTCTTCAAAGTTAGTATACGGAAGTTTGTTTGTAAAAATTGTTTGATTTCTTTTATGAAATTTTCCGTAAAAAGTTTCTGGAGATATTTTTACGGAAGTTTTTTTCGTGAAATTTGCTTTGATTTGTTTTATAAAGCCATTTCCGTAAAGAAAAATTGAAGTTAGTTTTACAGAAGTTTGTTTCATAAAAATCTTTTGAAATAACATTTTTCAGATAATTTTTGTTTGGACATAAATTATTCTATTTTGTTGCTGGGAAGAAATATATAAAATTTGGTTCTATGTATATTTGTTTAAGTCGGCACGGCATATGCGGAACTGTTCCCTCATTATTTCCGGCGCTATAGGTAAAGGATTCGATTTTTGGATTACATTTGCCTTTGATCTCGCTAGGACGGATTTAACCTAACGAGGAAAAAAAATAATCTACCATTGAAAATGGGAAGGTGTGGTGGTATATATTCATGAAACGCCTATGAGGTGCTAGGATCAGAAATAACTAGATTAAAATTCATCAGCAAGATAATTGGGATTAGGATCTTGGGACCAATACCCTTTTCCGATGTATTATTCTATATTTCTTTCTAAAATAAAATAAAATATTATTATCAAATAACAAAAAACTCTATAATATATAAAATACCAGAAAGAGATACACCCACAATACTAAACATGTCAACAAAAGATTAAAAAGAAAAAGAAAGATATTTGTTTCATTTAAAACATCAACTGCTGGACAAAACACAAATCATCAAATACCAAAGCTCCATAGTATATATTTAAGACACAAATTTCGAACCCTTTTCGTTAATATATTATAAAACAAGCAACATTACTTTTTCAAACCAAAATCCTCTTTATTTGTTGTTGACAAATCAAAACCCTCTTTAATTGTCGTTGACATCTGGTTGTAAGATTGATGTTGTTAACGTTGGATCACCTTCAGAGAATCTGTTATCGGCTATCCCTTTCTTGACATCCTTGTTTGAACTTATGAATATCTCCTTCGCCATGTTGCAAAATTTTCTACGCAGAAATGAAAATACTAACTAAATTTTTCCAATTATTAAGAAAAAAAGATAGCAAGGACTTACGGCCACGGATCGTTTCCAAAAATCATCATCTCCCCATCATCATCTATGAAAAAT
This sequence comes from Moricandia arvensis, assembly GCA_905132765.1. Lineage (NCBI taxonomy): Eukaryota > Viridiplantae > Streptophyta > Magnoliopsida > Brassicales > Brassicaceae > Moricandia > Moricandia arvensis. The sequence goes on along the minus strand of CAJHQP010002034.1, from coordinate 86,618 downwards.
ATTTTCCATTGTTTTTGCATATTCAACTCGCCTTTGATATCAAAGATTCTTTCTAGTTCGTCGATCAGCTGATTGTATCCAGCAAAACTAGTTAAATCCACAGTTCTTTCTATAGCACCTTCCATATGAACCTGGTCAATAACCATATCGAGCATACGAACTTTATAGTCATCTCAATCTCCTAAAAATTATGCAATTTTAATCAAATGTCTAATATTATTATGAAACATATATATATATATATATATATATTAAGTTTACCTTATAAATAACATATATTTTTACTAAAACCTATGTTTTTAATGTTTCAGTTGTACCTAATAAATAAGAAGATAATGATATTTTTCATACCTTAGTACGACTTTTAGTTTGGATGTGGTCAATCCTTTCTTCTTCAAAGATTTTAGAAATCTTAGATTTTTTATACGAGTCAATTGGTTCCATGGGATCCCCTGTTTTAGCGGGAACTGTTAGATCAACTCCAAACAGTCTGTAGCTAGTAGTTGCGGTTGAGGTTGACGTTTCTTTCATTACTTGAACCATTTGCTCATTGTAGTTTGAATGGGACATGGTAGGAAATGAGTATCTCGTGGTAGATTGTATTTTTGAGTGTCCAACTTCTTGGCCTTGGGTCAATGTAGGAGCCCACATACTTGAACCTATAAACATAAATAGAATGATAACTAACTGACATAGAGCTTTTTAACTTATTGAGCAGTGTTTACTTACCAAACTCAGTTACTTCGCTTTGACGTTTATTTTTTAAACAATCTGAACTGAGAATGTCTGATGAATTTGTTAACGGCTCGATCTCCCATGGAGATACCTTATCAGGTCTTGGAATTGTTGCAGCTCCATCCCATTGCACCTATAAATAAAGTTATTAAATACTATTTATCACACTTTTAAATACATTCTAAATTAATATAATTAATTGAAACTAATTCTATACTTACTTCTAGACTTCTCCACTCTGAATCCTTCCAATGAGTACATAAATCTCTCACTCCTACTATTGTTCCAGAGTATCTACTGTAGTAAAATAATTTGTGTAAGTAATTGTATTTTGAAAAAAGTAAAATAAATATTCAAGATTTACCTTATTTCATTAGAATCATTTCCTTCGAACTTCATCGAAAATCGAGATCCCATACTAAACTTATTATTCACTCCATCTACAAATTTACTGAAGTTGACAAGAAATTGGCTCGACCTAATATCATAACATAAAAATAAATAAAATTGTGTTTGTTCAATTAACTATTTTCTTAATTAATTAGAGTAACAAAAAAACATTTACCTTGGCTTATAGAACACAACAAACATACATTTGCTTTTAATTGCATTCAGTGCAGTAGCAACTACACTATGGTGCATACTCTGTTTTGAAATTACAGATGGTTGTATGTTGCACTGCTGATGAGCTGATTTTCTGATTCCAACTCGTGATTCACCATTCTCTCCTCTAGGATAACAAATAGTTAAAATTCAAGAATCAAGAAACAAAAGAGTTGTAAAATGGCAAAATAGATATGCATACCGAAGGAATATAAAAGAGTCTCCAGCAACCAATTTTTTTTCTGTTGCAAACTCATTCCAACCAGAAGTGAAAAGATGTCTTTTTGGTGTACCTAGTTGGTTGTTTATAAACAAAATGTAGATCAGTAATAAATACTCACAAAATTCAAATACAATAAAGATTCGTCACCTCTTAAAGTGTGTTTAAAATTCCATTCATGACCATGAATATCTTTAGCAATTATCTCCTGACTTGGCGTTATCTGAGTCATATCCTAAAAAAAATAGATACAAAATGTTATGTAATGGTTTACAATTTCAGTTATTGTAAGCCAAGGTTAATACCAGAAGGGGAAGACATTCAATGGCGTGTCTTTTAAACAAAACAAAACCACCAAGCTTGCGGGTATCAGAAGCGCTTAACACCTTGGTGAAAGACTTAATGTTTTGTATGTTGCTTTCGTTTCTAGGAATAGGTATTTCAACTTCCTAAGAAAACAAAAAATCATAAAATTAATTAAAAAGAGATTGTAAGAAGATCTTATATTAAGCTATTAAATGAATAAAATATTATTTTTATACTCACAGATATATCCGGCAACAAACAAACCTCTGCATAAATTTCATCACTATTGGTCTCTACCTAAGAACATACAAAAAATGTACCCAAAACGATATCAGTTACAGTTTAAGTCAGTTTAGCCCATATGTATTTTATAAAAATGAAACATAAATAATAAAAGAGACACACCTTAAGGTTGACGTTAATAACTTTGCAACAAATTTTTGAAGGAATATCAAAAATTGGTTTTAGTTGACACAACTCATCGTTAAAAGAGGTAACTAGCTGGTAATTCGATGAAATTGTTTAGTAAGCTTTATAAATAAAAAAAAAAATGAAACATTATAAAGTGTAAAAGAAGAGAAAAAATATTGCCTGCTCTATGTGCCCTTGAGGGAAGTAATATACTTTTTCTCCAATTTTCGGAATATCAAACAGAGGTCCAGCACATAACTTCCATAATTGTTCATTCAAATAGTTATGGGTTCCATCAATAGCTAAAAACAAAAAAAAAACAATTTATTAAGAAGAAATGATTTTCATCAGTCGAAAACCAAACTCGAACCCAAGAATTTCTCACTTATACCCAAACATTCAGGTTGCACAGGCATGATTTGATCACTCGCCATCATCTCTTTTTAAAACACTTGGTGAGAACTTTTGATTTTTCTTTACCTTAATTTGAACAAGTGAGTTTTTATGAAATCTTGTTTTCCATAGATCTGATATTTATAAAGTATTTATAGGTGAAAGAAATATTCAAATCCAACATTTAATATATATTTGGATATGAATTTTGACTAATAACTTTAACTAGTTTACCAAATGTTTTGGTGCATTTACAATCATTGCTTCAGTAAACATAGTAGCTACATAAGTATCCACAGGTCAAAGATGTATCTTTTAAAATATTGAAAGTTCATTAATATCTATAAATTATATTTCAAGATATATAGTAATTGATAGAGGACATGTGCCTTGACCCATATCATAATTAGATGGATCTGCTTTTGGACAAACGCCAAGACTATGGTCTTTCGTAAAAGATGTCAAAGGCAGAGTCTATGGATCCTCCGCTTGAGAACAAATGCATTTTATCAGTTTGTCATTAATTTTAAAAATCAGAAAACGTACAGTACAAGGGATTTTGAGAGGTCCTTTCTCACATCCTATACATATTTGATTTAAAATAACCCAAAAAGTCATATGTTTCTATGATCTATATATGTATCTAAGCAGTGAACAACATATCCACAATATACATCATCACTTTGCCGAGCCTCGTCGAAAAACCATTGCAAGCTCCTTACACAAATCACTAAAATTAATCAAAAAAAAACTACATACATCCACATAAAAATAATTCAAAAAAAAAGCTCTCTAGCCAACCACTGAAGAGAAGCTTCATTGAATGCTCTCTAGAAAAGCTTCTGAAGATAATAAGGGGTATCAAAGAAATTAATCTCACATAAATAAAAGGTCAACCTCAGTGAAGTATCAAGAGGATCGACTGTATGCAGCCAGAACGTGATTCATATAAACATGTGGAAAGGAAAGAGAAATAAATATCCGATTTTAGATAAATAAACTAGGTCGGTATTATTGTATTTGAAATAATTAGATTATAAATACAAAAAAAATCGGGACAAGGTGATACAAACAATGATATAGACAAGACTATAATTTAGATCATATTTGAAGAAAATTAAATCGGAATTGTCTCCTCTTTCTCAAAGATAAAAAAAAGAGAGAAGAGAGAAAGAATCTAAATTATTGCATTTAGCACAACTATTTTAGATATCCTTTCTTAAAGATGTTGTGGAAGCCAAAACTCACACAACCAAAAGATATAATGAAAAGTTGTGATATTGTGGGAGCCAAACCTCGCACAATCAAAAGGTATAATGAAAAGTTGTAACTTTTTTGGGGAACCAGATTTTATGTGATAGCTAACGATAAGTAATCTGAAATTATGTGCAGTAAAAAATATGATAATAATAAAAGCGAATTAATAGAATTTATTCTGAATTTTTGCAAGAGTGTTCAGAAACAAAACCGTACAAGATGTTTACCTACAGCGAGATTATAACAGAATTCGAATAAGAAAAGGTAGAGCTATATATCTAAGTTTGCTAGAAAAAACACTTAAGCCTAGAAATCCTATGCAAGTCGCAACTCGTTAGCAAACAGAAGAAAATAAGAAAATAAAGCCTAAGGTTTCTAAGTACAAAGAGTTTCGATAGCTAAGTTTTCGTCCCCGTCTTCTCTGTCCTGGCCTCTCTTATATACTCCTCCAAGGTTCCCCGTATTTCCATTTTCCATTAGATTAATTCTAGAATTAAGTATATGAAGTTTTTTCGTTGTATCTTTGTTCAAGTCGCCACGGCGTATGCATAATTCTTCTTTTGGCATTTTCGGCTCATTCTTGTAAACGACACAATTTTGGGTGATTTTAGTCATCGATCTCACTAGAACGGAATTCCGAATTTGATCCCCAATAGTTAGCCCCCCCATATCTGACCAACACTTGATCTAGTTGAAATGGATAGTTGACAAAAAAAAAAGTTAGCCCCCCCCCCACCCAACAGATTGTCAGAATTGTGTGTGTTTCGGATGAGGTGATGATAAGAATTTAAAGGGGATCATTGGCTAGTTATTGCTTTTTGGTCTTGGATAGTCTCGAGAGTGGTTGCTTCTAAAGATGAGGTTTCCTTGCTCTTTTCTAAAAAATGTACAACACTATTTGAGTGTGGTTGGTTTGGGCCTTATGAAGGTTGCCTACGTACCGTTTTTCAAAGGGATCAAGCTATTCATATTTCGTTTTGGAGTGAAGGCTTGTATGACCTGTTTTTTCATCAAAATTCATGGGACCTTTACGGCCTCGAGCTTAGAATTATATGTGGACTTTTCGGATCTAACTAGAATCACCATTACATTAATCATAACACATAGTGCAGCTATAGATTGAGATCAACAGTGTGAGTTGTCATCTTATTCCAGTCGCTCAGTGGATCCCAGTACTTAGTGTTTCATTGGATGAGAGTGTATGATGGTTTATGTTCGCATAGCCTCATAAACGTGTAAGTACGAAATATCGTATTGATATATTGATACTATTCATAGAGTTGGGTTTACGATAAGACTTAGGCTTACGTTTGGTTTAGAGTTTGCGATGACTATTCAGCTTAAATCACCCCTTAAGAGTTTTTGACCTGATTTTATCCTAGAATTGAAGTTCGTGCTAAGTTATTGGCTTAAATGACTTGCTTCGTTCGAAGAATTAAGCAACTCTTTGAGATAACCCAGAAAATACTGACGGAAATTTGGATTTCTTTTATGGCGAGCTATTATCCTTCTGTCAGATGTTCGAGAACCTATCTCTTTGGTGGGTGGGGTGGGGGGGGGAAGGTTAAGTCTGTCAAAGACGTTGGAGTTTTTCTGTTATGATCGCAATAAACGAACGAAAATCCAATAGACTTTTTTCGTATTTACACTAGAGAGTTCAGAGAAAAAACCGTACATGATATTTGTCTCGCAGCGAGTTTACAACAGAAATCGAATAGAGAAAAGGAATTGAAATCTATCTAAGTTCGCTAGTAAACCACTTAGGCCTAGAAATCCTATGTGAGTCACAGCTCGTTAGCAAACAAACAAAAATAAAGTCTAAGGTTACTCAGTTTAGAGAGTTTTGAAAGCTAAGTTTATGTCCCCTCCCCCTTCTTCTTCAGCCTTGCTTATATACTCCTCTAACTTCTCCCGTATTGCCATTTTCCGTAGATCCACAGATTCCTTTCTTTCCATATTTCCTCTGATCTTTCAGTTTTTGTCGAGATTATAGTTTATCTCTTTCGAAAATCTTCCATTCTTTTTGTTCCTTATCTCTCTCCAAGTAAAGTAAACCAAATGTTAGGTTATTTTACATGTTCACTCAAAAGGCCGTTTAGTGTTTAGCTCATTACAGACGGTTTTACGAATTACATGTTTTTACGGATTTTCTTGGAAATTTGTTATTTTGCTTTGAATTGCGGTTTTTGTACTGTTAGTTTACGAAATAATAAAAATCATTCCGTCTCATTGGTACCTTTTAAACCAATATAAAATTAACCACAAAAATTTAAACCAATATACAATAATAATCAGAATATTATTTAAGCAAACATAACTCACATTAGTATTTTTTTTTTTATTCGTGAAGGATTTGAGAAGTAGTCATCCGCAACTTAAGAAAATAGCTCCTTCCATGGCTGATATCTTTTTAGTCCTTAGAAGATAAGTTTTAGATTCTTATTCAATTGAATTTTCCAATTTTTCTCCACACAACATTAAGAACATTTCTTTTATGCTTTGATTAATTCGATGATAATTTATATTGTGTGAATGTTGTTTGATTTCAGATTAATGGGAGACTGCTCAGAACTAATCTCTGGCTACATTTAATCGGCTTCTGGACAAGATAACCGCGAGGGTTACTGCTGGGATTGATACTCTCTATCGACCTTAAAGATCATCACTCTTTGGTTTGGAGATTCTCTAGCATAGTGTAATTTGCTCTGACATTTAAAAAGTAATTTTACGAGAACATGGGTTACAAGCTTTACCTGGCTCGGCCTTGTTGGTTTTAGATGTGTCTAGTGCATCCTTCTTCCAAGCTTTATTTCGAGGAGCTGAATTTGTCTTCCTTCTGATGGATGGCAAGGTGCAAGAGCTCATCTAGGCCACGGTAAGTCTGCCTCTCAACCTTCCCAGTGTTCCGATCATGAAGACCATGCTATTGTAATGAGAATTAGATACTCTAATGAGAATAAGACCAAAACTATTTCACTGATCAATGGCTTCACGACGGATCTCTCTGTCTTTGGCCCCGCAGCTTCACCAGCTCCTTCCCTAACTGAGGTCGAGGCTAGGAAGAAGATGGGAATAATCCTTGGAGGCTGATGATGACGGTTAGGGTTTCTTATGAATACTATTGGAGGCCCCGGAAGGGTACTCACAAGTCCTTGTGGATTTTAGAATTTTCTTTAATAACTTACATAATTAAAAATATAATTGTAACAATCCGGTTATCTTAAACCAAATTTTAATGGGCTAAATTATTTTTGTTGCTATTAACTGGTTTGGTTTGGTTTCCTTTACTAATAAATTATCTATTATATTAAAACAGAGTCCTATTTTTTATCTACTTACAAATAGTCTAGGTTGGACAATTGCACTTAACTAATTTTCCTATTATTTTTATTCATATCTAACTTAATTATTATTAAATATATAACATTAACCTAAAATTAAGGAAATAAACAAATAGTCTATTGTATTAAAAAATAATAACCAGTACTGTTTATATTTACCTTAAACTTAAAATTTATATTTACACTAAATTTGAGTAACTAATAGGTTATATTTTATTTACTAATATAAAAAATAATTATATATGCCTATAAATCCGTATGAAAATATAATATATCTCTTATAGATAGATTTAAAATTTAGATATATATACATATATATATATATATTAATAAAATAAATATTAATAGTTACCTTTAATTAATATGCAATGATATAGTGGAACATAATATTATTGATATTCTTATGAGTATAATTTTACGAACTATTACAATAGACATGTAAAATCTTTATCAAAAATAAAAATAATTGAAAATATAAAACACACTTTAAGTTAAGCTTGAGCATACAAGTACTCTTAGAATATGTGTTAGATGTTTTGAATTTTGGATCTAATTTATATCATATCCTAGGTCTCAATATGGTAAATTTGTAAGTATATATGGCTTCGGATATTACGCATTGGTTTTGGTTCTAATTTACACCATATTCTAAAATCCATAAAGTAACTATATATCATTCGTATTTGGGTTATATTGGTTTAATTAGAATATATCTAAAGTTAAATCTAAAATTTAAAAGCAAAACATAAGATGTAAATACTTATTTATATAGAATTGAATATTTAAAATACTTATTCAAAACTTAACATTTAATTTAAGAATTAAATACTTATCTAAAACATAAAAAGTAAATAATTATTTAAAACATAAGAAACAAATAATTATTTATATAGAATATTTTAGGTACATATTTATATTTGTTACTATTTAGACATTCGTTTTTATATATTTTTCGGGGTTTTCAGTTTTTGGGTTACTTATTCAGATGAGACTAATAACACTTTGGGTTCGTATATATTTTGTACCACTGTACAAGATTTATTCTGGTATTTTTTACATTTCAGATTGTACAAATTAGATTTTTTTGTTTTAGGTTCAGTTCAGACTTTGAGTTACATATTTTATGTCCAAATTTACTTTAAATAAAGAAAAAATGATTATATAAACTTTTCGTCAAAAAAATATCCGCACTTTAGTGCGGGTCAAAATCTAGTTATCACTAAACCAAAGCCATATCCTCCTTATATTGTACGTGTGTGCAATTATACCTAACTAGAAATATAGTCCCCGCGCAAGCGCGGAGCCGGATCTGTTTTCTTATACTTTAAGTGTGTATGAGATTTTGTTGTTCGTATCTTGTCTAAATCTTTGTTTTTTTGCGTATTGCAATATTGGAGTCATCACTTCTATTGAATTCACTTCCGTTTTGTTATGTCTTCAAGTGAAGTGTAATTTCATTAGAAAGCCGAATAAAAATTAGGAAGATTACGACATTAAGTTATTTACATATGATAGTTTGAAGATCAGGAAGTTTAATCCCTAAAACTTTATGTACTACTTTATGAAAAATTCTAATTTATATGCAGAGATGAAATTTTTAATTTGCTTGTTGACATGGAATAATAATGTAACGTCCCGACCGCCCACGGTTAATAGGCTGCCCATGTCCGCGCTCTCGGCCTGTGGATCTCATCCCATCTGACGATCGGTTCGTTAATTTTTCCAAACTCTCCGAATCATTTTTTACTGACCCTACAATCACCACCCGACCTTCCTCGTGTTTTGGATTCACTCGCATGGTATCGTGGACACCCTTAGAAAAGACCAAACTGTAATATTATTATATAAAATTTGGTTTCTAGTTTACAAAATCTCATGTAGTTCAGTTGGTTATGTCAATCAAATAAACATTGAGGTAAAGGGTTCAAATCTCATAGCATGCAATACATCATTTTAAAAAAAAATTACGTGGGACCTACTTACCGCTGACGTGGCGGAAGGGGAGAGAGTAAACTCTCCCATTATAATATAGATTATTTAATGGAGTCTTCTTCTCCTCTTCACCGGCCACCACCGAGGCTTGTTCTCCACCAATCACCCTGATCCATCGTGGCTGATATCCATGGAGCCATCGCTGCTCTTGTTGGTGTTGTGTAGCGGAACCAAGACGTGGAGATGTGATGAGCGATCCGAAGACGCCGTGTTCCTCACCACCACTGGTTTTGGATCTGCACCACTGTGAGTTGTGAGTCAACAGAAGTGTTGTAGAAGCCGAAAAACCGAATTGACATAAACGATTTAAACAAAGCGATGTTAAAGAAATATATGATTTAAAAGAAGAAATGAAAACCGATTGAAAACGTTTTCAAAAAATAGACCATGAAGTCGAGATAGATCTTTTTCCTTAACTTTTAATATTCGCTCCGTAGTGAGACGGACATATACAAATTATAGTCCTAGGATACAACCATAATAGACGATTCACGCTTCACCCATGAACGTCCCTAACAAACTAATAATCTACGAACACTCTCTAACTAATAAACTTACGCTTAGGGATTACGATTGCTAGTTTACGTTGTGAAAAAAGTTCAGGAATGAAGAAGACAAGTCGGGTTTATTTAAAGAGAAAAATGAAAGCCACTTCCGTAACAACTGTTGCACGTGGGCGAAAATCTCGTGGAGATCACGGGAAGTTGAGTTTGAAAAACTTATTCTCCAAGACTCTGTTTTATCTCGTTTAAATATTTCGAGAGGATAAAATGCATCGACGTTTTTAATTTCAAGACAAACTACTTATCGTTCAAAAACGAAATGCATGTTGTTTTAAAAAAAACGGAAATGACCTCAAAAATATTGAGGCTGAACTTGGTCCAAAAAGAATTTTCTTATTGGGCCAAAGGCCCTCTACCCAAGCCCAAGCCCAAGCCCAAACCTAAGCCAGGCCAGACGGCGGCGTCGCGCGCGTGGGGGCTCTCCTCTCTCTCCCAGCCGTTTAATAACTGATGGCTTGGGAACATATATATATACAACACGAAAATGTCCCTGCTGCCCGATGTGGGACTTTTACAGTTTTGTCACTTTGGCAAATCCAGTGTTTTTGATAACACTAAGTTATCAACTTTTCTCATTCAATTTTAGTCAGTTTTTAACTTATGAATATACTAGGTTATAGTACTCATTGCGAGCTTTCTAATGAGCTATGAATCCGGCACAGAGAACCACCGACGTGGCCGGAAAAGTCGCTGGAAAACTCAAAAGAGTAAGCATGTTAAAACAGTGTCCAACAATCCCCCACATGAATAGAGATGACTCTAACCATATGCAGACTCGATAGACTCTAAATTCTATAGTTATTCTAATCCTGACTAGACTAGACAGATTTATCGAGAGTGTTTGCGAAAAATTCACTATGTTTGAGTTGGTAGCATTTTTAAGCCTTGAACCACTCATAGTTAATATCTGTCGGGTTTACTTTACTAGAAGGTGAACATGATGTCTTGAACCAACCGGTGTTTTATGTAGACCGAGACAACATGCATAACGCAGCTTCATTTTCTCGTAAAACTTAGTTCTTTATTGTGTTCATTGTGGCCATGAACTATTCCTGGTTTTCATGAGTAAACTTAGAGAATATAGCCTTGCATTCATTCTCCTAGAAACAGCCTTATTTCACACTCATTGGATGGTTGACCATGAAAATTATTAAGTAATACTCCGCTTTAGAAGCTATGGAATTAATAAAAGCATATGCTTATCCTTTTCACATTAGCACTTTTATCATTTTAGGAGTTAGAAGAGACTTCTTTGTCTCATAGTGCTTTGGTAGATTATGTTTTATTTTCTTTTCCCTTTGAACCTACGTCTTGGGATCTCCAGTCATGATAGATAGGGTTGCAATAAAGCATGCTCATTTGTTATAGGCTTTAAAACCATTTCATTTAATGATTTAGCAACAATATCTTGTGGCAAACTTTTAGTGAATGAATCTGCTAGGTTGTCAGCCGATTTGATATAATCTATTGTGATTACACCATTTGAGATAAGTTGTCTAAAGATCTTATGTCATCTTCTGATGTGGCGATATTTACCATTGTAGAGATTATTTTGCGTCCGAGCTATAGCTGATTGACTATCACAATATATTCGTATAGCTGGTACAGGTTTCTCCCAATTGGAAATATCTTCCAAAAAATTTCTAAGCCATTAACCTTCTTCTGCTGCTTTTTCTAAGGTTATAAACTTAGATTCCATGGTGGATCTGGCTAACACTTTTTGTTTGGTAGATTTTCATAATATTGTTGCTCCTGCTAGTGTAAAGACGTATCCACTTATGGATTTTGAGTTTATAGAATCTGATATCCAGTTAGCATCACTGTGTCATAATAGTCAATGCCTTCTTTTTGTCGGAATTCCTGAACTACAAGTCTATCTTTGTATAAACCAGGAGTTCCATCAGGGTTTAGTTTCCGTTTCATTATCCATCTATTCCCTAATGCTTTGCAGCCAGGTGGTAAAGCCGTTATACCATGTATAATTTTGCATGATAGCGTCGAATTCACTTCTGACAGCTCCATTCCAAAATAGAGCATCTGGTGATGCTATGGCTTCTGCCAAAGTTTTTGGATCATTTTCTACTAAAATGACATTAAGAAATCTTCACCAAAAGATTTTTCCTTTCGAGTTCTTTTATTCTTTCTAGGTTCATCTTTTTCATTTTCTGATATATCAATTATAGAAATGTCGACCTTTGTCTCAATTTCTAAAACATTGTCGTCGTCTCTTTCTTTTCGAGTTCGTTATGAACCTTGTTTTTCCTTACATGGGAAAATCTCTTCGAAGAAAGATGCATTTCTTGATTTCATTACTGTATTTTCATGAATATCTGATATTTCATATTTATGTACCATAAACCGATATGTAGTACTATTATGTGCATACCCGATGAAGATGCAATCCACTGTTTTAGGTCCAATAGTGACCTTCTTTGGTGGCGGTACCGCAACTTTTGCCAAGCACCCCCACACCTTGAGGTATTTATACGAAGGTAAATTACCTTTCAATAGTTCATATGGAGTTTTGTCAGTTACTTTGTATGAAATTTTGTTGAGGATATAATTAGTGGTAAGCAACGCTTCCCTCCCCCCACATGTTTAGTGGTAACCCAGATTCCTGCAACATTGCATTCATCATCTCTTTTAAAGTTTGATTTTTACGTTCAGCAACTATTAGATTCTAGTGAGTAAGGAGCTGTAGTTTGATGAATTATTCCATGTTCTTTACAAAAATAATTAAATGGACCATCATACTCGTCTCCTCTGTCGCTTCTAAATATTTTAATAATTGTTTTAAGTTGATTATCGACCTCGAGTTTAAATTCTTTGAATTTTTCTAAGGTTTCATCTTTGCTATGTAATAAATATACATAACAATATTATGTGCAGTCGCCTATGAAGGTCACAAAGTACTTTTTTCCACCTCTAGTTTGTATGTATTTTAAGTCACATAAATATGTATGAATTAAATCTAGAGGTTTGTTAGTTCTTTCAGTACAAGGTGATGGCGTTTTTGTGAGCTTAGCATGTACGCATACTTCACATTTTTGTTTACTTGTTTTGCATTTTGGGATTAAATTCTGATTCATTAATCTTTGTATCGGTTTTTAGTTTATATGGCCTAATCTTTCATGTCATATATTAAAAGACTCAACCAAATAAGCAATTGGTTCTTTCTTATTCATTGAAACTTTTGGAGCTACAACTTTCGGAGTGACTGTCATTACATTCATTTTGACCAGTATAACCTTAACATACCATTTTCCCAAATAACCCCATTCTTCCTAATGTAGGCACATGCTTCACATTCTGCAAAGTGACTTCACGTCCTGATGTCATCTTTAAAATCACCTTGCCGCGACCTTCAATCTTGGAGACTGCAGTGTTTTCCATGAACAACTTCTCCTAAGTCTTGCTTTTCTGATAGGTGTTGAACATCGCCCTATCGGTGCAAATGTGGGTGGTGGCACCAGTGTCATACCACCATTCCTTACGGTTGTTGCTTTCAACCATGTTGACTTCAGTCACCACTGCAACGAGATCTTCTTCACTGAGATTTGCCTAAGCCTTCTCATCTTTGATCTTGCTGCGACACTCAGCAGTCATGTGACCAACTTTGTGGTAGTAGTGACATTTTTCCTTGAATTTCTCCACATTCGCATTGATCTCAATGCCTTTCTTCTTGAAGTTTGGACCAGAAGCCTTCAAAATTGCAGATCTTTTGGAAGGCTTGGCAGAAGAGCGAGGAATTGTCTTTCCTTTATCTTTCATTTCAGCCACGTTGACACTATACTCTTTAGCTTGGAGCAGCTTGTCATCATTTCGGTTCCTAGTTTCCATCTGAAGCCTCTGAATGAGATCTTCGAGTCCCATCTTCTTCTTTTTGTGCTTCAAATAGTTCTTGAATTTTGCATAGCTTGGAAGAAGCTTTTGAATGAAGCTGAGAGTTATGAATGTCTCACAAATGGACATTTCTTCAGCAGCAATTTCATCAAATGAGCTGAAACGCTTCCACCTGATCCATGATGGGTTTTGAATCCATCATTTTGAAGTCATGGAATTTCGCAACCACATACTTCTTGCAGCCAGCGTCCTCACCTATGTACTTCTTGTCCAGTGATCTCCATAGCTCTTTCGATGTGGGGATCTCACAGTAGACTTGGTACAGTGGGTCAATAAGACGACCTAAAATGTATCCTTTTCAGATGAAGTAAGAATGTAACCAACTGTCAACACTTGCAAGAGTGTCACATCATCAATCCCGTAAGGGACAAGAGACTTGTCCTCCTGGATGAATTTATCTAGCTTCATTGGTGTCAGGAAGAACATCATCTTCTTTTGCCACGTTTTGAAGCATTAGCCATCAAACTTGTCATGCATTAATCCTTGAGTGAACAAGCTTGGTACAGTCAGAGGAGTTGGAACTACAACCGGAGCACTTGTGGTTCCTTGAATAGGACCCGTTTGATAGAGACCAGCACCGAACAGGATACGGCACGTAGCTTCATCAACAACATTTCCCACTGGAAAGGTAGATGTCGTTGTTGCAGCGGTTGTTGTTGTTGCATCAGCGGTTGTCATGGTTGCATCAGTTTGAGCAGCCTAGAGTGGATTTTGCTTATCAATGGTGGTGTCAATAGGGAGTGTTGTTAGTTTCTGTCATTTTTTTGTTGAGAAAACATGAAAGCGGATTAGACTCCAATCAACATATAACGTATTATTTCAATAAATAGTAGTGTAAATTGACTGTCATTTTTGGTGTTTTTAGTAGATCGTTTAAAGCATTACAGACCACCAAATCATATCATTATAAGTCTGAAAATGTTTTGCAAATTCGCTAAAAATGTTAGCCAAAACTGTTTGTGTAGTCTTCTGAATTATTTCTCAACTCGCTTTAGAAAGCTATTGTGGAAAAAATCGTTTATAACATTTTTATGATTCATGTAACAAAAAACGTTTTGCGATAGAGCTAAAGAGCAAAACGCCAATCTTTTTTAGATAAGCAAGAAACATTTACGCCCAAACAGCGTTTCAACAGTAAACTAAACGTTTTAGAAATCTTTGAAATCGTTTTATAAAAATGTATTAAGATCAATCCAATTAAAGCTTATATATAATAGAAGCGGTTAAGAGTTAAGACTGTAGAAGCCAAAAAACCGAATTGACATAAGCGATTTAAATAAAGCGATGTTAAAGAAATATACGATTTAAAAGACGAAATGAAAACCGATTGAAAACGTTTCAAAAAAAAGACCATGGAGTCGAGACTGATCTCTTTCCTTAACTCTTAATATTCTCTCCGTAGTGAGACGGACATGTACAAATTAGAGTCCCAGGATACAACCATGATAGACGCTTCACCCGTGAACGTACCTAACAAACTAATAATCTACGAACACTCTAACTAATAGACTTACGCTTAGGGATTACGATTGCTGATTTTCATTGTGAAAAAAGTTCAGGAATGAAGAAGACTAGTCGGGTTTATATAAAGAGAAAGACGAGAGTCACTTTCGTAACAACTGTTGCACGTGGGCGAAAATCTCGCGGAGATCACGGGAAGTTGAGTTTTCAAAAAATTATTCCCCAAGACTCTGTCTTATTTCGTTTAAATATTTCGAGAGGATAAAATCCATGATGTTTTTAATTTCTAGGTTTCAAAACGAAATGCATGTTGTTTTTCTAAAAAAAAAACAGAAATGGGCCCAAAAGTATGAGCTGAACTTGGTCCTAAAAGAATATTCTTATTGGGCCAGAGGCCCTCTACCCAAGCCAAGCCCAAGCCCAAGCCTAAGCCCACGCCCACGCCCAGCCGGACGGCGGCGGCGCGCGTGGGGGATCTCCTCTCTCTCCCAGCCATTTAATAACTGATGGCTTGGGAACATATATATACAACACGAAAATGTCCCTGCTGCCCGATGTGGGACTTTTACCGTTTTGTCACTTTGGCAAATCCAGTGTTTTGATAACACTAATTTACCAACTTATTCTCATCTTTTCTCATTCAATTTTAATCAGTTTTTAACATATGAATATACTAGGTTATAGTACTCATTGTGAGATTTCTAATGAGCTATGAATCCGGCAGAGACAACCACCGACGTGGCCGGAAAAGTTGCCGGAAAACCCAAAAGAGTGCCTGTTAAAACTATGTTCCAACAAATGAAGCCCATGTCGCCGTAGTTGTGATTCCGTTAAGACGAAGTGGTCTCGAGGATGTTAAGCAATGCCTTGTATGTTTCTTGCACATCGAGCAAGCCATCCTTGAACCGTAGGTTTGACCTCATCATCTCTTTTGTAATTTTACTTTTCCAAGTCATGTATCCAAATCCTAAGTTGAGATGTGATTAGTTCTTTCTGCAATTCTTTTAATATAGTGTTTTATTTTTTTATTTTAATATGGTGTGTACTTGGTGAGAGATCGAGATCAAAGGTGAAACTCTAATTTCCTTAGTGATCAAGTCATCTCGTCATATTATCCGGTCCACTTATGGTTCTCGCTGGCAAAAGTGAGGGTCTATTCCGTAAATCCCATTACTAGTATAGAATTCTTTTTGTCGTGGTTTAGTTTCGAAATGTGTTCCGTCTGTTTTAATCGAGTCTTTCGTGATAGTTAGGATTCAATGTAAACCAGAATTAGGGGTCTAGAGGATTCAACTTGTTATGGACTGAGTGATGTTATAAATATGTATATACATAACTATGAATAGGCACTATGTGATGAGGGCATCTAGTTAAGAGAGATCTGGGCTAGCACCAGAGAGATCTAGATTGCGACGCTTATGAGGGTGGGGGTTCAGAGACATCCAGGCTAGCTACGCATATTGGAGGGCAGGGGCTCATAGACGTTTGGGCGAGCAACGCATATTTGTGTGGAGCATGGTGCAGAGCGTTTGCATTCGACGCTTTGAGGTTACAGGCGGGGGTCCAAAGATGTATGGGCTAGCGATGCATATTTTTATAATGTATAACCGTATGAAGAGAATGCGGGGCGTATGGGCTAGCTATGTGTTATCATCGTATTGTTTGTTTTGTGTGACGCTCTAGGCGTCGTGTTTGTTCATGTTAGAGCTAAACTTCCATAGTGAGAGTTTTATTTACTAAGTCAATGATTTGTGTGTCTAGCATATCATACCTCACTGAATGACTCCCATTTTACTCACCCTTCTTACTTTTTCTCTTTCAGGTGAGACTGACGAGCAGAAGTGATTCATTTTGGACTGGTGATTTTGGACTGGTGCATTTGGGCATTTTTTATTTTTCATTTTCAGACTTATGGATTTATGTTTTGTCGATATTTATTCAAACTGTTTATATTTATTTGGAGTTGTGGTATTTTGAGACGATTTATGAGAATTAATAAATGGAGTTTTCAGAGATTCTTATTTATTTTATTATTTTGGAAAATGCGGATTTTGCAATTAAATTTTAACATCCCGAGTTGTGATATGTGGAAAGGCTTAAGAAAATTGATTTGGTTACCTATGTCACCAAAATTGACTTACCTTTTCTGTCACAGATCCGTATAGAACTCCAAAATTAAGTGTGCGTGGGCTGGAGTAGTGAAAGGATGAGTGATTTATCGGGAAGTGATTCGCGATATTGTGCGAGTGATGCCACACCACGAAGAAAAGTCGGGTGGAGATTGAAGGGCCAGTAACAAATGATCTCGAGCATTAAAAATTTTACGCACCAACCGTTGGAACATGATGGAACCCACAGACCGAAAGAGCGGACGTGAATGGCCAATTAGCTACGAGGATCGGGGCGCTACAATAATAATCAACGAACCTGAGTTTGGCAATTCTGGCATGGTTACACCAGACAAACATGGTTACTTCACCAGAAACTTAGATATCTGAATTTTACAAAAAAAGGGAAAAAAACTTAGATATCTGAATTTTACAATCAAATGTACTTATAAAACATCTGTTGTTAGCAATATAGTGGCAACTGGTAAGTACGTGATTTAGATAGTATAATCCAGATCAGTGCCGGCCCAGCATTGTAGCATACCTAACACAAAAAAATAATTTGAACAATAAATATGTTAGTTGGGTTTGAATTCAGGTTCATAAATAGTTTACTTTTGCCACTACTATGTACACTTTTGACAGAATTTGGCTCCCGTTAAAATTTAATATATTTTGGCACCTAAAACTTTAGCCGGACCGGGCATGATCCAGATGTATAATTTACAATCAAATGGACTTATAAAACATCTGTTTTTAGGAATAATAACTATTATTTTGTATCCTATATATTTCATTAATTTCCATGTAATAGCATTGCAATAGAATGAGCATAGTGAAAGTTTTTTTTTTGACAAATTCCCTATTTATTTTATATTTTCATATTCATTAATTTTATTCGAATTTAATCAAATTAATTGCAATAATAAAGTGATATTATTCCTTTGTAGATCTTTAGTATATGTACTTTTAAAGCCTATAAAATTTCATTAGTAAATAACATTTGTATTATTTTATATTGAGTTCATATTTATGGTACACAACAACATCTGTTTTTAGGCCTACAGTGACCCGAAGAATATCCCCAAATATTACAAATTTCAATACAGCCTTCTTCTCCTTTATAGTTACACGGCTCTGGGTATCGACATTCTATATCCTGCTTTATTTTGTAACCTATTTCAAAACATTTTTCACCAATATGCAAATTAGTTATCAGGTCTAGAATTTAATAGGGGTATAAAAATAAACTATTACCTGAAGTACTAGGAATTGTAGTAATACAATTAGCACAAGATATGATGAAGCAAATAGTAAAAACAAACGCGATCAAAGTCTTCATGGTGGTAGTTGTATTTTCTTAGTGTTTTGAGATTGTTTTGCTAATGAGTTTTCATTATTTTGTCTTATTATATACTGTACAACAAACATGCATAACATAGAAACAAAATCAGATAGAGATTTTTCTTGGTCAAAGATATAATCTTCCATAAATGGTCAAAGATATAATCTTCCATAAATGGTCAAAGATATAATCTTCCATAAATGGTCAAAGACTAATAGAATTATGAATACAATTTCTTAATATGTAAGTATGAATATTGGTGAGAGTCAAAGCTGATGCTTGCAACCATTGATTAGAAAATAAATCTAATTTATGTAGAATATGTTAAAGATAATGTTTATCCACATTTGAAAAAATATTTGTCATTTACAGATGTCAATTTTCTCTTGTGACATGAAATACATGTACTTATTTTTTAGTATAAATATAATTTTCCTTTACACTTTGTAACAACAACATAATAAAAAATCAACATCACAATTTTTCACTTTTTCCGTGACTTTATTGTCATATAAAGACAAAATATCTTTTTCTCTTATTAGTCTCTTCATACACGTCCAACCTCTCTCTCTCTCCCTTATCATTTATACACAAAATTTATAAACATAACTCACTTTTATAATATTCAACACATTATCAACACAAATTCTAACCAATTAAATTAAAGTTTAATTTATATCTTTTAACAAATTTAAATATTTTAATTTTATTATTATTATGGAGTGATAGACTCTACCTTTGTCTGACTATTTATTAATACTTTGTATTTAATCGAAATTACACTTTGTATGATCCAATCATTCCAAATTTCTGAAAATCTTATCTTTTGCATCACTGCTCGGATAAAGGTTCATTTTATTCTATCATACACTTTGATAATTTAAGGGGATATTTTCTTGAAATTATATATAAATAAACTTAAAATGAATATTTTGGAGAGTCAATAGTCAAGAGCAGCAAAAGATGTATATTTTTCAAGAGTCGAAAACAGAATACAAAAGAAATCCTTAAACTATACTAAACGAACAATTAGCAAACAATGAAAACACCGGGATATTTCCCTCAATTTATGCTTAATATTAACTATGCACTTTCATTCGTGTTTGGTTTATATTTAGTATTGACTTTTATGCTTATATCTCAAACAAAATTCATCTAACCAAATGAAATAAAATAATTGTTAAATCATAATTTTATCACATTATACTAAAATTCTTTTGTGGATAAATCGGGTGTTCTTGGTTAAAGATTTTTCAGTTTGGTTTGATTAAGCTAATCAAGCCAAACAAAAATGTAAATATAATCCATGGATTAAAATAATCAGTGTATAGACCTTTGTTTTGTCTCGTATTAATAAAAAATATCAACGTAATTGAAACGAAATATACATAGAGTAACACTCCAAAAAATATAAGATTTGCATATTTTTATTTTTATTTAAGTTGAAATATTTGTTACAACTGATTTTAGGTTTTTCTTTAATATAAAAGGCCTTATAGGCCCCGTAGAAAAAAGTGGGCTCCATTTTGTACTTTTATACTGCAAAAACTAAGCCCAATAGGTGTTCCTTGTTCGTCTTCAATCTCACAAGCTTTGACGAGATAATCGCCGTTCGCCGATCTTCCCCCACCAGGTATAGTCTCCGCCTGATCTTTTGTTTTCCATCTTGGTTCTTGATGCTTGGTCTAAGATTCTAAGGTTCTTAGACTTTCATCCAAGTTAATATATTCGAATCTTGAATCTGATTCTTGGCTTAGGTCTTACATAATTTGATGCTAGGTTTTATTACATATCTGGTTTGATTTCGGTTTCTATGTTTGGTCGATTTCACTATCTCGAACCAGATGTGAATACTGTAATACCTGTCGGAACTGTATGAGGTTAGGGAAGCTTTTGTGTTCCTTGCTTACATCGTGACTCAGGCATTAGATTTTGAAGATATACTGTTGTTTCTTGATGTTGATTTTCATCTTTTTAGGTTATCGAAACTTCGGTAATATGGGAGATTACACGATTCAGATCACCCCTAAGCTGATCAATCAGTTAGCTGGAGGCAACGAAAAACCAAAGAGAAAGACAAAGAGAACCAAACCCAAAGTCTCACCACCACAGAGCAATGCAGGTCAAGCGAGAACACACCAAGATGCAGAGAAACCGAAGCCAATGGCAGAGTTACCGACGCAGCCCCCACCATTCTTCTTCCCAATTCCGCAACAAGGAGCAGCAAACACGGAGCTGGAATCGATTAAATCTGTTTTGAAAGAGAGTGAGAAGGTTCTTGAGAAGGTGGAGAGACAAGAAAAGAGCATTGTCGATGAAGTGAGAGAGAGAGCTAAGGATCTGAGGGAGAAAGAGTTTAAGATCCCGGAACCGAAACCAATGCCTTGCTCTTCGGATCACGAAGCGTGGAAGAAATGCTACCAGGAGAACGTTGAGAACCCGTTGAAGTGTAGCGGTCTGGTCATGAGATTCCAGGATTGTGCTCGCCGGTTCAGACAGCAAGTGAGTTGTGAGGAAAAGTAGAGATAAAAAGTTTTTTTTCTTCCTTTCTGAGAGATCTTATGAATGATCAGAAGAAATAAACTTGTTCCTTTTTGTTAATCTAATAAAAAAATAACAGATAAACTGAATATGTGATTATATTCATGAAATCTAAACTGTGTTATTGGTTTTGTATTTTGGCATATCTAATATGATCTTGGAGAGGTTGTTTTACCCATGAATCACTTGGAGGACGTTTGAGAATGTATCCTTGAGTTTTGGAGCTTTAAATAGTGGATGATTTTCACAATATGGTTTTTTGGAATACCCTAAGGTGGTTTTGCAACGGCTATCTACGAGTGTAATCTCGCATAGGTTGATGACTACTGGAAATCACGTAAACCAAAAAATTAATCTTATGGTGATGATAGATATATATGACCATGTGGATGGAGAAGTTAGAAGTCTGAGAGAGACAATATTAAGCCAAAAGCTTGATGGTTTTATCAAAAAATTGCGTTTATTATTATGTGCTCAGTTTTAACTTATATAGAAAAAGCAGATAACCCTAACTACAAAATCTTAACTCTAGTCTAAAAATGTAAAACTAAAACCTATTTCTAATTGGTTTAAGAAACCCAAAACTTAATTCTAACTGGTTTATAAAACATCAAATCTACGCTTAATAGGTTTACACTTAACTAAAAATCCTTACAACATAAACTAAATAAATTGACCAAGTAAGGTCTAAGGTGGTTGATCTTTCTTTCTTATGGCCTGATATAGGCCTTGCTCAACCAATACACTTCTGGTCGTGTTTAGCTTGCTTCCTGATCGTAGCCAAGTTCTCATGCATTACCTCCCATTGTAGACCATTTACTTCTGCTTTCTCGTCCACATGGTAAGTTGGTCGTCCAACTTTCTCAAGGTCGTGATACAAGCTGCTCCTAGTCATCTTTGGCTCGTGTTCTGGTTGAAATATGATGTTTCTGGCTGGTATAGGTTGTTCCAAGATTATATCATGAGCTTTCTTCTTCTCTCGATCCAATAATTCATGAATGAGACCAGTCAGCTCTATGAATAGCCTAAAAAACCACACATTAAGCAATAACCTAACTGGTCCACACGTGGCCTTCAGATCCCTGAAGTTGAGGCTGGTCCAGGTCGTATCAATATCTTCCACTGGTCCTCATCTTTACATGACTTTTTGGGTAGTTCGTTTGATTTTAATGGAATTATTTTGCGCAGTGATTAACATGGCAGAGAGGATGGTTTTATACAATTTAGCTTCACTTCTGCATTCGTTTTATTAGAAAGCTCCTTAAGGAGGCAGATTTGAAGTTGAAGAGAAGTTTGGTCTTGTTCTTAAGTTGAACAAACTACACATTGCAATTCGTACCACAGGGTTGCACGAGCCAGATCTCCTATTCCCTTGCACCAAATATCATTGTTTAACCTGCATGTTTGGTCTATAAATTTTGATTCGATTTTCTTTTTCTTAGTTTAAATTTTATGTATCGATTTTGTTGATTTTATTAGGTCTTTCGTGGGGGTTATCTACAATTCTTTTTAACAGTTAGTAACAATTACATCATCATATAATCCATAATTTTATTGCATATGATGATCAACTGTGTGCAACATGTGCGATATGATGAATAACTCCGCGGATAATGCTCCACGATGAAGCTCTTTCCGAAACACTTGGATCGACATATAGTTTTACATATATAACACTCTTGGTAGACATATTCTCGCAAACGACCACAACGAATTGGCTCTGCCTGCAGTACTCTGTAATCTCTGATAAACATCACATCATATAATCTACAAGATATTGTATTGTCTGAGATTCGAATCTCAGACCTGGGTATAGTTTTATTTAGTTTCACAATGTTTTAGTTATTATTATTTCATTATTTGGTTAAATGTTTTTCTTTTTCAATTTTTTCGTGCAGAAAGGCATTAACGATTAAGAAAAAGATGTGCTAATATTTTTAAAACTAAGAAAAAGAAATTAAACTGAAATGGAGGAAGAAATGACTTTAGAAAGAAAGATAACTTTAGAAAGAAAGATGTATATCATATTGAAATACTACCACAAGGTCCACAACTATATTCGAGAGGAATTTCTATTCCTTGTTTTCTGATTTTGTTATTTTTTCTTTCTTATGTGTGTTTAGTGATTTTCAACTTGACGATTATCTGAAGTGGTGAGTATGTTTAGCTTAATTTGAAATGTATGTATAAAAATGTGACAATCACCTGTAATAATAAAAACAGTTATCAATACACACGTTCCGTTTTGCAATCTATGATGTTTTGACTTAATATACAAACATTAAGAAATTTGACTTCTTCTTCAAAATATTATTAGAGGATATAATTTGAAATTTTATTTAACCGCATAGAAAAACTTGTAAAATTGGTTATATATTAATGAGCCCCAATCCACAGATCAACTCATGGAATCAGACCAGCACAAAGATCAGGACGTCCCAGACATTTCAACCGAGGCTCAATTTTCTGACCGTACTAGACAGACTGATCGGACCGTGTACCGGATTGACTCACGTACGTTCGGAATGGAACTTCAGCAGGATCCACAACTAGATGACCGAATTGACCAAACTAGAGCCTGTATTTCCCGACCAACTCGTCATTATAAGACCAACGATCAAGGCAAAATAAACTTTGCACGAGTGGAATCAGAATCCGATTGTGGCTTTTCTCTTTTGGTCTATTAGGACTGTACCAGCGACTGTACTGATGAGCTGATCCGACACTTCGATCAGTTCATGAACTTTGAGCAACCAAATCTTTCTAAGGCAAGGATCCTTAAGCTTTCTAAAGATTTGGGTCGAGTAAAAACACAATGCATGCGTGACAGTTCATCGATCAGCTCTGCGGACAACCTTCCGTGTGTCCTTCTCCTTACCGCCATGCACCCATCTGGTTCGGATGAACCTGGACAGTAGGCGAAGGGTCACCTATAGAGCAGGATGGGTTTGGATGAACCTGGATAGTAGGTAAAGGGTCACTTTCGACTAGAACTAGAACCAAAGAGTCATTTGACTATTCTTAGTCTTTGTTGTTTTTTCTAGGTGTGCTTTTCCATAAAATTCTAAGTCTTTTCATATGTCTTTGCTACTATAAATATGTAATCCCTTTTCAGCAATAAACCATTCGATTTTCCCTTATTTTGAGTTCATTCTCTTTGTTCTTTGCTTAGAACATTCTTAGTTTCCTTGGTGAGGTTATCTCTGAGCGAAGAAATCTTCGTTTTCTGGACTTGGGCATCACATCAAGCAGCCTACGAAATATCTGGTAGTATCATTGGGCCATCCGCAACCCTTTGTGTCACCGTTCATCCCATCAGTTCTCTTTCCTCACGGGTCCATATCAATCTTTATCGTCTGAGTGTTCGTTCCTTAGGGTTCATCAAGAGGTATCAGAGCCACTCAACCTGTACTATCTTTTCATCTTCTCATCTTCCATTTCTAAACACTACTTCATTTTTCTATCTCAAATCCGGGCCATCTCTTTACCTATTGCCACAATATAAAAAAAAGAAAAAGAAAGATTTATTTAAAAAAAAAGAATCAAAAGAACGATTTTTGGCTAGGTGGTGGAAGAAAAATCATGCTGGCTGAGGAGAAATCTAGCCTTAGAGTGGTTAATACGGATTTTTAAAAAGAATTTCTTATCCTTCTATATAGTGTTTCATCCTTTGTTTGCTTGGAGAAATCCATTTGGTTACTTGATTTGTTCTCTTAGAACCTTGAGAGGAGACTTTTGTGTGATCACTAAAACCTGAGAGAAACACGTGTGTGGGTGAGTTTAAACACTTGAGAGAATGAGAAATATCTTTTGTCTACTAACTTTGTGTTTTGCTTGACATGAAACGATGAGTAGTGAAGAAGAACGAAACCGACCCGGAAATTCTCTTGCTGGTTTATCTAACTTGCAGATGAGGCCTCTCAATGATTCTATGGCTAACCTTGTGAATGCATGTCTTGAGAAAATTCTTCAGAGGTTTTATGCGATTCAAGGTAGTCAGCAAACGAGATCTAGAACCGGAGCAAGGAGAGATCGGCCTAGAAGGAGCAACCGTTCCGACGATGATATCCATGAGGAGGATTTTCATGATGATGATGACATATCCATCAACCGTCCTAGGAGAGCTCCTAGAAACCAAAATCAAGGTGATGTCAATACATTTTCTAGAAATGATAGAACTAATGAAGGTTTTAGGGTGACTGAAACTGAAAATTTCAAATTTTGATGGCAAAAATGATTTTGATGCTTTCCTTGAATGGGAAAGAAAAATTGAACTTGTTTTTGAATGTCTAGAATTTTTCTAATATTAAGAAAATGTGATTGGCTGCTGCTGAGTTTACTGGCTATGCTGTTAACTGGTATGATCAAGTGTTGACTCACAGAAGGAGAGTAGGTGAAAGGCCGATAGAGACATGTGACGAGCTTTCCATGCTGATGAGGAAACGATTTGTGCCTACCACTATCACTGTGACCTTCACCAGAAGCTGAGGCGTTTGCTTCAAGGCACCAAGACCGTGGAAGACTACTACCAAGAAATAGAGGTCTTGATGATTAAGGCTGATATTGATGAGCCCATGGATGCCACTATGGTATGATTTCTTTCAGGTCTCAACCGTGACATCCAAGACCGCATGGAGCTTCAAGAGTATGATAGTGTGGAGAAGATGTTACATAAGGCCATTTTGATCGAGCAGCAAGTCAAAAGGAAGGGTCTCTCTAAGCCATCCTTTGTCCACAAGCCAGCCTTTGCTTCCAAAGCAAACTATCAAGACAAGGGCAAGACATATGTGGATCCTAAAACCCACACTAAGTATTTGGCAGTGTTTGATTACGAACTAAGATAGAAAAAAGTGGGCAAACGATGTCCTCAGAACACAACGATGTAATCAGATTCCGATTGACAAAATAGACTTTGTATTGAATCAATGAGAAGTATACAACAGTGTTTCTACACTCAGAGGTGAGATCGATTTAAAGAGATTACAAACAATAAGCTAAAGAGATCGAGGTCGAGGTTGTAGGTCTAAAGTGTATTGCTAGGGTTTTACACGCTCTCCTTCTTCTCTCTTTTATAGTCCCATTTCTTCCTCCTCTTAGGCCTTGATTTGCGGCCTCGTTTGTTATCTCACTTGACTGAGCTCCAGACAACATCGACTTGAGCCGCATATTTCTTCATTTGTTTATCGGGCTCGATATTGGGGCCCAACAACATCTTCCACAACAAATACTACTTTTAAAACTAATGTCCCTGCTCATGTTGATAGAGAAAAGAAAGAGAAAACTTCCAAACGAGCCAGAGACATTCAGTGCTTCAAATGTCATGGACTAGGCCATTATTCCAATCGATGTCCAAGCCAAAACGTGATGTTTTTTTTGGAAAATGGTGAAGTAGAGTCCGAGGATGACAAGGAGGATCTTGGACCAGTATTTGACGGGGATGAAGAAGCACTGGATTACCCAGCCCATGGCCCCCTTCTTGTTGCCAGAAAGCCTTTGGATGATGTACTTGGTCCCATCTTTGATGAAGAGACCGATGGCGTGATTGATGAATTTTGCTCGACGTTTGTGGAGGATACTGGTCTTATCTTTGATGAAGACAACTTCGACTATCTAGCTCATGGTCCACTACTGGTCACTAGAAGAACTTTGAGTATACAACCAAAGACCAATGACAAAGAACAAAGAGAATCTTTTTCACTTTAGATGTATAATTTCTGAAAAAGTTTGTTCTTTGATTATTGATAGTGGTAGTTGCACTAATGTGGCTAGTAACACCCTTGTAAGGAAACTTGGGCTTGTTACTCGTCCTTTTAGGTTGGAATGGCTCAATGAGGCTTGGGAGTAGTATGTCAAAGAGCAAGTCAC
Organism: Moricandia arvensis; assembly: GCA_905132765.1. Taxonomy (NCBI): domain Eukaryota; kingdom Viridiplantae; phylum Streptophyta; class Magnoliopsida; order Brassicales; family Brassicaceae; genus Moricandia; species Moricandia arvensis. The sequence continues at coordinate 59,574 of CAJHQP010002034.1, read as the reverse complement.
AGTTCCACTCACCATTGGACGTTATGAGGACGAGATCTTTTGCAATGTCCTTCCCATGGATGCATGCCATATTATTTGGGCCGACCTTGGCATTTTGATAAGAAGGATGTGCTGATGGGTTCACAAACCGACACTCTTTTGACCACAAAGGAAGAAAATTCACTTTGGTTCCTTTGTCACCTTTGGAGGTTCATCAAGATCAGGTTCAACTTAAGAAGGGTCGTGACCAAGAACCTAGACAGGAAAAACCTAAGACATCTACTAGAAATTCCAACTTCTTTATCAAGGAAAGTCAGGTTAGAAAATCTCTTTATTCTCAAAAACCATTTCTTTTACTTGTGTATAAAGAAACTCTTATGGCCTCATCTTCTAACATTGCACCGGAGATTCCGAATGAGTTGCTAGACGTTTTGTAGGATTTTCTGATGTTTTTCCAGATGAGAATCCTAAAGAATTGCCACCAGTAAGAGGCATCGAGCATCAGATCGATTTTGTCCTAGTCGCATTCCTACCGAACCGGCCAGCATACCGCACTAACATGGTTGAAACAAAAGAGCTACAAAAACAGATTGGTGAGCTTCTTGAGAAGGGAAACATCAGGGAGAGTCTCAATCCTTGGGCCATGCATGTCCTCATTGTACCCAAAAATATGGTTCTTGGTGGATGTGTGTGGACTCTCGTGCTATCAACAACATAACAGTTAACTATCGACATCCTATCCCTAGACTTGATGATATGCTTGATGAGGTTCATGGATCATGTGTCTTTTCTAACATTGATTTGAAAAGTGGTTATCATCAGATTAGGATGAAAGAAGGAGATGAATGGAAAACTGCATTTAAGACTAAGCTAGGTTTATATGAGTTGCTTGGTATTCCATTTGGACTCACATATCTTGAGAGCATTCATTGTTCATTTCATTATTGTTTATTTTGATGATATTCTTATTTACAACAAGAACCTTGATGATTATAAGTTGCATTTGAAATATGTTCTTTAAGTGCTGAGTAAAGAGAAGCTTTCTGCAAACATTGGTAAATGCTCTTTTTGAACAGATCACGTGGTGTTTTTGGGTTTTGTTGTAGGTGTTGATGGACTTAAAGTTGACAATGAGAAGGTCAAAGCCATCCCTGACTGGCCAAGTCCCACAATCGTGAGTGAAGTGAGGAGTTTTCATGGTCTTTCTGGTTTCTATAGGTGATTTGTTCCCAACTTTACACTACAAGAAAACTCGTCTTTTACTAGGATGGGTTTTCCTCGTTATTTCCTAGTAAAGGTACAGTTACTAGGAAATAACGAGGAAACGCGTTTCGTCGAAACACGTTCGTCGTAAAGCCTATTTTCCTCGTAAGGTCCTAGTACAGTTTACGAGGAAAGCTTTCCTCGTAAACGCGTGGTAAACTTTTCCTCGTAAGGTCGTCGTAATCTTTCCTAGTAAAACCGTAGTAAGCACTTCCTCGTAAGTTTGTAGTAAACTTTACGAGGAGTTTACTAGAACAGCTTACGAGGATATTACTTGGAACCTTTACTAGGATTTTGCTTGGACTTATTTTTTCCCTAATAAAATAAATTAATTATAAATATAAATAATTTATTTTTTTATAAAAAAATCAATTTATAAATAAAAAACAAAATATTTTATAAATAGCTAAATAATATAAAATTAAGTTTTAAAATTCAGAATATACAATTAAATTAAAAAAAAACTACGGATACGGATTATGTTCGTGAAATTGCCGAACGAACTCGTCCTGGCTCGCTAAATCATGCTCCTCTCCTAAGTTGGTTGACGGCTGTGACTGTGATGGTGGATGATGTTGGGTTGGAATCCCTGCGCGTTCCCGTCTCTGACGCAACATCTCCGCCAATTGCTGGTTTCCACCCGCCATATATTCGAGGACATCGTTGAGAGAAGCCATCTGCTCGGTGAGCAAAACCACATGAGACTGTGTCGTCTGCAACTCCGAGCGCAGCTGAGCATTGGCATCATGCTGCTGCTGAGCATAAGACGATGTCGCTGCAGAGACATCGTTAATTGAGCCTATCCCGACGATATGCCCCTTTTTCCTAGGGGCGACCTGTAAATAAAAATATTAATAACATTAAAAAAAATTTAAATAAATAATAAAAATTAATTGTAAAACAAATTATTTACCTCCTCGTAAATCTTATCCACTTCAAGAGTGGATAATACGATTGGAGTCCCAGTCTGCTGAGTCAGCTGAGTCTGACGTTCGTCAATTCGGGCAACAAAATCGTTGTAGATCCGCTCCGAAGCAGGATCTACAAACTGCCCAGCCTTGTTCCGGTGGGTCCTCTCGTAAAGGTCTTTCGGAGATGGAAGAACTCCAGTCTCTTTAGCCTAAAAGAAAATTTGAAAATAAAATTAAAAATTTGGAATATTCAAATTAAAAAAAATAGTTATTAAAAATCATCTTACCATGTCTAGACGAACTCCCGCGTGAGGTTTTCGACCCGTGCTGTGCAGTTTTTTCTGTGTTGCCATACTCGTCTCTAGTCATGCGGTTCTCGGAGTTTGTGCTGGAGGTTCTGACCGAGTCCGTCAACCCCCAATAGGCGATGAGGCCATCCCACACCTCGGTTGTGAGGCAATCGGGTTTCCCGGCCTCGTAACCATCCACCTAATTTAAAATAATTAATTAGAATTAAAGTCAATAATAATTTTAAAACTATATATATATATTATAATTTATAAATCTATACCTGATAGTCGCCCTTCCAGTTGTAGACCGTGTCGAGCAATCGTGATTTATCCTTGGCCTCAAACTCTGTCTTCACCAGCTGGTGAATCCCAAGAGACCAACGATACCTTTGCTGTAAGTAACAAGAAAAAAAAAGAGACGGATTAGTTCAATAATATTAACAGTTTTAAATAATGAAAATAAATTAAGTTGATCATTAATTAAACTTACAACGAACATTTTGAACCACGTCTTTTTTGTGTGGCTCGCCGTCTTTTTCCAGTTTGGAGCTGCATCGGGAAAGTATCTCTGAGACTCGGGAACAGCATGATCCGGAATTGAAGATGGACCGGGAGCCGACGAAGATGAACCCGGAGTATCTCGACGCCCAAATATATCTCCATAGTGAATCCCCCGATCAAGATACTGATCAAGAGACGACGTCCTCTTACCAGCAGCCCTAACAATCTTGTCTGCTCTAGGCATCTAAATCAAAAAAATTAAAACATTAATTTCCTGTATCATTAAAAAAACAGTTAAAAAAGTAAATCAACTTAATCTAAATTCCCTAAACTATCCACCTAATCTAAATTCCCAAAACTAACCACCTAATCTAAATTCTCTAAACTAAACACTAACCTAACTACTACCTTTAGAGGATTCTGAGAGGCAGTTACTAGAAAATGAAAAATCGAACTGCTCGAGTTTATATAAGGAATTGGGTTTCCTCGTAAGAGCCTAGTAAAATTACTAGGCTCTTACGAGGAAATAGCTATGCCCGCGTTTTTTTCCTCGTAAGACCCTAGCAACCTTTACGAGGAAATAGCTATGCCCGCGTTTTTTTCCTCGTAAGACCCTAGTAACACCTTACGAGGAAATAGCTATGCCCGCGTTTTTTTCCTCGTAAGACCCTAGTACACTTACTACGGCCTTACGAGGAAAGGGTTTATAAAACCCCAAACTCAAAACCCCAAACTCCAAACCATAACTTTTAACTTATAAATCCCCAAACTCAAAACCCCAAATTGAAACAAACTCATAATAGAAGATTATCTTCTATGGGAGCATATGTCTAAGATATTATTACATATCTCTTAAGAAAAATTACTTTTAAGACATGTATTAATATCTTAAACAAAGCTCCTATAGATGATTATCATCTATGGTTTAGTATTTTTGGGTGTGTTAGAAATGTGGATGTACATTGTTAAAATGTTTCCAAGCTCTTGCATCTGATGGATGAGTCATCTCTCCATCCGTCTGAGTATGCTCGGCGTGCCATCTCATCCCTCCAGCAGTCTCCTCAGATTGGTACAATCTTTTCAATCTGTCTGTGATTGGTAGGTACCACATCCTTTGGTACGGCACCCTATTACGCCCTCGACCTTGCGGTTTGAATCGTGGTTTCTTACAAAATCGACATTCTTCTAACTTCTCATCATCTCCCCAGTAAATCATGCAGTTGTCGATGCAAACGTCTATCGTCTCCGAGGGCAACCCAAGACTATATACCAATTTCTGAATCTCATAATAAGATTCAGCAGACACATTCTCTTCTGGCAAATACTCTTTAAACAAGTCTGCCCATGCATCCATACATTTTTCAGGTAGATTGTGATCGGTTTTAATACTCATCATTCTAGCAGCCAACGACAATTTAGACAGACCTTCTTTACAACCACTGTAAATTGGCTCATTCGCAGCTTCTAACATTTCATAAAACTTTTTTGAATCTAAGTTAGGTTCTTCAATTTCATCATCATCATGAGTTACAAATGCATCACCTACCATATCATGAACCCTATCACAATCTACCATTTGTTCCTCCTCGTGATGATAACTAGTTTCATTACGCAAATGATCAACCGATTCAACTTGCAAATTGCTACTACTACTAGCTTCATCATTCCTACAACTAGCATCTTCTCCATGTTGATACCAAATATAATAATAAGGCATGAACCCTCTATTTATTAAATGCTTCAAAACCCTTTCACGAGGGCCTAATATTGTATTGCAGCATTTCCGACAAGGACAGAACATCTTACCACTTTCCTGTGTGAGTGGTGTAGAATCTGCTTGATGCATAAACGTCTCTAACCCTTCAAGATATTCTGTCGTCACCCTCCCGTTATTATCTCTATGTGAATACATCCACTTCCGCAACTCGAAAATATTTCCCGGGCCGGACATTTTTTTGTGTTTGATCAAGCTTATAGCAGATTATTTTTTGGTGTGTTTCAAATGAATCACAATTGTGGTATTTATAGAAATTTTCAAATCTGAGCATTTACTAGGAAATTGCTATGAAATGAACACGTTTTAATTTAAATTCCATATTTCCTATCCAGGTCCTCCTAATTTCGTAGTAAAACACATTTTCCTCTTAATTTCGTAGTAAAGCATTACTAGGCTTTTGCGAGGAACAATCTTTACTACGGTCTTACGAGGAAATGTAATCTTCCACGTCATTTCCTCGTAAATCTACTACGGCTTTACGAGGAAATATGTTTCTCGTGATTTTACGACGACTTTACGAGGAAATGTATTTTCCAAGTAAGTTTGACGTAATTTCGTAGTAAATTTACGAGGAATATATTTCCTAGTAATATTTCGTAGTAACTTCTTAGTTTTCTTGTAGTGTTAGTACCATTGCAGCTCCATTGGCTGAAGTGATCAAGAAAAATGTTGGGTTCAAATGGGAACATGCTCAAGATGATGCATTTCAAACTCCAAAAGGAAAGTTGACTCAAGCTCCTTTACTTGCATTTCCTGATTTTTCTAAAGCTTTTGAAATTGAATGTGATGCCTCCGGGGTAGAAATTGGTGTTGTTTTGATGCAGGACAGGAAGCCCATCACTTATTTCAGTGAAAATATTGGAGGAGACACACTTAATTACCCCACTTAGGACCAGGAGTTGTATGCTTTGGTGAGGGCTCTTCAAACGTGGCAGCACTAACTTTGGCCAAAGGAGTTCATCATCCACACTGACCACCAGTCGCTGAAACACCTTAAGGGTCAGCAAAAGTTGAACAAGAGACATGCTCGTTGGGTTGAATTCATTGAGACATTTCCCTATGTGATCAAGTACAAGCAAGGTAAGGAAAACATTGTGGCTGATGCCTTGTCCAGAAGGTACACTCTTCTCTCAGCCTTCGAAACGAAATTGCTTGGTTTTTGAATTTATCAAAGATTTGTATTCCATCGATCATGATTTCAAAGATATTTTTCGAAAATTTTCCAAGGTTGCTTATGGAAAATATTTTCAAAATTCTAGGTTTTTATTCTTTGATAACCGCTTATGTGTGCTTCAATGTTCTTTGTGGAGTTGTTTCTCAAGAAAGCTCATGGAGGAGGTCTTATGGGACACTTTGGAGTTAAGAAGACATACAAGGGTTCATGATCATTTCTACTGACCAAGTTTGATGGACGTTGAGAGGACTTGTAGTCGATGTGTGGTGTGCAAGAAGTCAAAGCCTAAAGCATCAACCATGGTTTGTACTCAAAACTACCCATTCCTTCTCATCCTTGGGTAGATATTTCTATAGATTTTGTGGTTGGGTTGCCTAGGTCTAAGGTGGACAAGATTCTATCTTTGTGGTAGTAGATATATTCTCAAAAATGGCTCATTTCATTCTATGTCACAAAAATGGTGATGGCGTGCAAGTTGATGAGTTATTATTTAGAGAAATTGTTAGGGTGCATGAAATGCCGAAGACCATTGTCTCTGATCGTGATGCTAAGTTCCTTAGCTATTTTTGAAAAACATTGTGGTCTAAGTTACGAACGAGATTGATGTTTTTTACTACTTGTCATCCACAGACTGATGGTCAAACTGAAGTAGTAAATCACACCTTGTCCCCATTGCTTAGATCTTTGGTTAAAAAGAATCTTAGACTTTGAGAAGAATGTTTGCCTCATGTTGAATTTGTTTATAACTATGCTATGCATTTAGCTACTAAATTCTTGCCTTTTGAGGTTGCTTATGGATTTAATCCCTTGTCTTCGCTTGATCTTTTACCTTTGCCTTTTAGTGAAAGGGTTAGTAAACATGGCAAAAGGAAGGCAGATACAATCAAGAAGCTACATGAGCAAGTTCGGACCAATATTGAAGCTAAGATCGAGGGCTATAAAAGATATGCCAACAAAAAAAAGAAAAGAGGTTATTTTCAGGAGGATGATCTTGTTTGGGTTCACTTAAGGAAATAACGATTTCCAGAAGAAAGAAAGTCCAAGCTCATGCCTCAGGTCGATGGTCCATTTCAGGTCCTCAAAAAGATCAATGACAATGCTTATCAGCTTGATCTTCAAGGTAAATATGACATCTCTTCAAACTTTAATGCTTCGGATCTCTCCCCTTTTCTTGTAAATGATCCGGATTTGTGGACAAATCATTTTGACGAAGGAAGGAATGATGAGACCCACTCGACGGATCAGCCCATGGGACCAAACCAGCACGAATATCAGGACGTCCCGAACATTTCAACCAAGGTTTAGTTTTATGGCCGTACCAGACAGACTGACCGGGCCGTGTACCGGATCGACCCTCGTACGTCTGGAATGGAACTTCAGCAGGATCCACAACTAGAAGATCGAATTGACCAAACTAGAGCTCGTATTTTCCTACGAACTCGCCATTCTAAAACCAACGGTCAATCCAGAATCAACTTCACACGTGTGGAATCAGAATCCGACTGTGGCTTCTCTCTTTTGGTCCATTTGGACCGTACCAAAAACTGTACTGATGAGCTGATCCGACACTTCGATCAGTTCATGAAATTTGAGCATCCAAATCTTTCTAAGGCAAAAATCCTTAAGCTTTCTGAAGACTTGGGTCGAGTAAATACACAATCCGTGCGTGACAGTTCATCGACCAGCTCCGCAGACAGCCTTCTCTGTGTCCTTCTCCTTATCACCGTGCACCCATCTGGTTTGGATGAACCTAGACAGTAGGCGAAGGGTCACCTATGGACCAGGCCGGGTTCGGATGAACCTAGAAAGTAGGCAAATGGTCACTTTCGACCAGAACTAGAACCAAAAAGTCATTTGACTATTTTAGTCTTTGTTGTTTTTCCTAGGTGTGTTGTCCACAAAATTCTAAGTTTTTTTATATGTCTTTGATACTATAAATATGCAATATGTCTTCAACAATAAACCATTCGATTTTCTCTTTTTGAGTTCATTCTCTTTGTTCTATGCTTAGAATATTCATAGTTTCCTTGGTGAGGTTATCTCCAAGCGAACAAATTTTCGTTTTACTGGACTTGTGCGTCACATCAAGCAGCATACGAAATCTCTAGTAGTATCATTGGACCATCCGCAACTTTTTGTGTCATCGTTCATTCCATCAGTTCTCTTTCCTCACGGTTCGAGTCCATATCAGTCCTTACCGGCTAAGTGTTTGTTCCTTAGGGTTCATCACATATCTCCTACACATTATTAACCAAGTGATTTGCTTAGATGTCATCATCGCAATCAATTTAACAAATAAAATGATGACAAAACTTAACTAAATGACGACATGGATCTTATCAAATTATAACATGACTTAACATAATTATTACACAAATTCAATTAAGAAAATTAAAATATACAATATTAACTATATAATTATTACCATACCTAAAAATATAAATAAAAATTTAAATGTGAGATGGAATTAATATTAATCTAACACTTTAAACAAATTAATAAAAAATAAACTAACTGTATTTACTATTTTTAGTTTTTACATATTTTTAATGTTTATGATATAAAATTTTATCCAAATATAGAAAGTATTTGACTCTTAAATATTAATTTCATAATTAAATTGTTATATATAATGTAACTAAAATAATTACTCTATATTTTATCATTTATAATGTTTTGATTTGGAAAATAAAATTTTCGGCAAAACTATATGTGCTTCAAATTTTCAAATGTTAATCTATCTTAACAAAAATATATTTTTATACATATATTATTTTTTTAAAGTCCATTAACATATTTAAAAAAAAAGCCTGCAGTTAAAATTTATTATATGATATAAGGATTATAGTAACATGGACAATCCATTTTAGATATTTTGACAAGTTTCTAAAACATTATATTAATCTAAAATCACCTTAAATTATAGATAAAAATTGTCTAAATATTTATAATTAATTTTAAATAACAAAACAAATGCAATAATAATACATATATATATATATATTTAAAATACTTTAAATTATATTAATATTTAAAAATTATATTTAAATATATTACTCAATGTATAAATAAGGTTAACCAATCTTCTAAATTACTAAATCTATTGAAATTTAGTTTTAAATTTAAATTTTATTTACGCATATGGTGCAGAAAAACACCTAATTTTTCTGTAAATTTGAAATTAATTTTAAAATATCAAAATATCATCTATTGTGAAACAATAAAATTTTTTAAGACATCATCTATTAAGAAACGGAGGGCGTATATTTTATGACAATAAGATGATAAACAATAAGATTTTTTTTCATAGAACCATCTTTGTTGGTGGAACTATCTGTCATTTTTAGGCTGAAAATAAACAGTTTTGTTTTCCTTAGGTCCACTCAAACATTTACACTATATTATACTCCTTTCGCTTCAATAAGATAGATGTTTAAGAAAAAAATTACTCCCAACGTTTCATTTTACTTGTCGTTCTAGGTTTTTACACACAGATTAAGAAAGTATTTAGTTTTATATATTTTCCAAATAAAAACATCATTTCCTATAAACCTAACCACATTTCAACTAATCAAAAATAAAATAGCATATAAATTAATAAATTTTGCATTGAAATCATAAAATGACACTTATTTTGAAACGAAAATTTTACTCTACAACGACATCCAATTTGAAACAGAGGGAGTATTTCATAAAGATAATTTTTTTTGTTTTTTCTATAAAAATATTGTAACATTAAGAATTTTAATTGAATTATTATTAGTTTAAATTATTAAAAATTGAAAATTATAAAAATAATATATTTATTATAATGATTTTTTTTTAATACGTCTAAAAATATCAAGAAATCTATTTTTGTGGAAAAAGAGTAAGTATTATGAATTCGTTTATTTCTTTTGTCTTGTGATTTCTGATACATTTAATGGTAGTTAGAGAAGTTTTTTTTTTTTGGTCAAAGAGAAGTTTTTTATTACGGAGAAATATAGTTTGGAAATGAAATTTGATGCAGGTTTTGATGTGAGCTTGTCATTTCAGTGTCAATCTCTGACTACTGAACCACAATCATTAATGTCATTGACGCCAAGCTAAACCGTTGTACCGACAATCACCGATGTTAAAAAAGAGAGAAATTGGAGTCAAATTAGCAAGTACAACGAGTCTAACGTTAGTTAGAGCTAGAAATGTAAGCACTAGAAGTTGGAAAGTTAGTGGAAAGTTTTGAAATTAAAGATGCGTGTTGCTGGGGTAATTATTGGAATTAAAACGTCATATGAGTTACCTTTCGCTTAAGAGACGTTTGATATTTGGATTTCCAGGGTGGTCAAAAGATATTTGAATATCATAGATTATTATGTTTGACCACACTATATTAGTTTCGCCAGAGTACTTAAATTATCGTGGTTTATTAAATAAAAAAATCGTAAAGATTAAAAATAAAGTAAATGTTGAATAATAGGTAGAAAAGAAAAATGATATATTGAATGTTATAAAGAGAAAAAGAAGATATTAAATTATGTAAATCAATGTAAATGGTCTAGTAACAGCATAACACTATCTCTCGTCGAAAAAAATAACCAGCATAACACTATTAATAGTATTAAGCAGTGTTCTAACTATTATATTGTATTACATCATGTTTATTTACCTAATTATGCGTTAGTTAGGTATATACAACTAATTAACGAGAAAATTACATATACAGTCACATATTGACTTTTTAATTACAGATTAAGTCACACTGTACTTGTAGGACATATTTGATGGCTAATTTCTCAACTTTCCCTCTTAACCAAATCTATTAACTAATTTTTTTTCTTTAATAAGTTTGGGGTTTGGTTCTCAGAGGAAGCTAATTTCTTGCAAATTATAGGATGCAAGCTTATTGGAGATTCAAAGTGTTGTAGGAAGAGCTATTCGTTGTGGTCGTGTATTGCAGTGAGAGCATGTCCATCGAAGATGTTATATTTGCAGAATCGCATGTCGATCCAAGTGTTATTGGGAAAGTTACATCGTAAAATCACTATTTGTGAAGCGGTTCATCATGTTCACATATTTTGCAGGTAGTTAATTATCATATGTAAGAAAGTATATATTATTTGATGGTGTAAGAGAAGATTTGACCGGTATTAAAAAGATATTTTTCGAATCCCACTTAAATGAACAATCCTAAAATTTTATCTTACCTGAGCTTTTCATTTTGCTGAAACATTTTCTCTCTCTTCTTCCATTACCATCCTCATCTACATATCGTAAAAACACTTACCCAAATCCTAATTTAAACGGTTGAGCTTTCATAAAAAAAAATCATTGAAAAATTTCTAGTGATGATTTCGGAATCCACAACTTCTCAAACCAAGTCTGTCCTCTTCGTCGTGGTATCCGACCGTCAAAATTGCCATTTTCTCAAATTTAAAAATAAAATTTTGTATTTTAATTGATATCTTTCTATTTTGGTCATCTTTTTCTTACAGAAAACTTTTGGTAATTTTTGAAAAAACACTAACCTCTAAATCATAAATTCTCTTATGTTTAAGAATTATGGATGATAATCATTACTGTTGAAACTAGATTCACTCGACTCGTTATGTTGTAGTCTCTTCTTCATGTCAAAATATGGATGGAGAATCTACTGGATGAACACGATAAAAGAAGGAAATTATGATGGAACGATGGAATCCATGGTAGAGTTTGTTGAGCATCAAACCAAGCTAACCATTTGTATTGTTATGCCGTCCATGCTTATGTTGTCCAAAACTACCACATAATTACCATTCACAATTCTTTCATCTACAAATTTACCATCCACAACTCTATCGCTCTTGCGAATACCTCTTTATCATTCACCACTTCAAAGAATCAAAACTAAAATGACTTTTTCAGCGACACAAGGCCTAATTTGCAATGCACATTACATGTTATGTGAATTTTCTTTTAACTTGATTGTATCCACATCCATGTATAGTGTACAACGAATCTCATCTACAAATTATTTATCAACTTAGAAAACAATTTTACATAATATATCTATCCGTAAAACAGTTAAGGAAGCACTGTGGCATAATGGTTAAAGTTTAAAGACTTCTACACTTAGGTCTGGATTTGAATCTCAAACAACAGAATTTATTGCAGAATATAGGATGCAAAGGTTATTAGAGGTTCTAAAGTACTGCAATCATAGTCGTTTGTTGTGGCCATTTTCAGCAAAGAGATCATGTCCATCGAGGGTGTCATACATGCAGAATCGTCTGTCGATCCAACTGTTTCAAGGATAATTTCATCATAGAATCGTTATTTATGGAATTATTCATCAATATCGCATATGTTGGAGGTTGTTGATCATCATATTTAATAAAATTAGAAATTATATGATAATGTACTTGTTAGCCGGTGTAAAAAAATATTCATCAAACACATAAAAGTTATTTATCAATGAGAGCATAAAACACATATCCACTAAATATACTTTTTCATATTTCTACAGTCTATGTTTCTACCGTCCATAAATATAAATATATGTACATTATTGATTTTTATAAAAAAATATATACTTTATGAATGTCAAGGTGTAGAAGAAAAAGGGTACAATTGCTTTTATAAAGACATATTGAATATATACATTAGGATTTTTAAATGATCAATAAAACATGTTGCACAATAACATAATATGTTTTAAACCTAAAATATTTAATTATCAATACTATTAAAACAAAATCAATATTAACATATTTGCAAGTAGTCTATGTTGGACCATTACATTTATTTAATTTCTTATATATCCTCCTACAACTAATTTAATTATTATTAAATATATACTATATTTAATCAGTTATTTTAATATTATTTTAATATTTTCATCTGTAAAAAGATATTCTTAAGTATATTTTCTTAAGATTAGTTTTTAATAATATATTTTGATATCTTTTATTCAAAATGTAAATAAACATTTATTTTTAATAAATAAACATTTATTTTTAACATTTAATTTTAAATAATAAAGTCATAATTAATATTAAACATAATTAAAAATGAATACTAATTCATTTTTCATTTATATAACAAGAAATTAAATAATTATAATATTTATATATTTATAATTTATATTCATAATTAAATTACTACACGGTTTAATAAATATAAAGTAAATTAATCCATTTATTAAATATTCTATAAATTATAAAATAAAAGAATAAATATATTCATGAATTTTACAACATACTTAAACTTAGTAAATCAATACTAAAGTGCGGATCAAAATCTAATAATTAACATTATTATTAGATATAAATTAAAAATATAAAAATTAATAAACATCAAAATTTATAATATGAATAATGAAAATAAATTATAAAATTCTAATAACATGTGAACAATAAATTTAAACTAAATAAATAATTTTTAAATCACTAAATTGTAATAAATGTATAGGAATCGTCGATGTTCAAATCTATTTCTGTTTTAGTATGCATGTCACATCTCCAAACCTGGATAAGGTCATCGAGATGAACCATGGTTCGAGGAAACAAACCAGTCAGGTCATACGACCTAAAGACAAACGTTTCATGGTCTAAAAGGAAGGATAAGAGCATTAGGAGATTAGCCCTTAACCAAACACAGAAGGATAAAAGAAAAGACCAGCTGGACGAGTGATACGACAGCTCAGTATTAAGTACAAGTAGCTGGATCAGCTGGAAAAAGCTGGACTTAGCTCGACCTAGCTCACACTGAGTGTGCTCAGCTCCCTGAGCTGGATCACTAGCTCACTCAGTTGGAGCAGCTGGGAGTCAGCTCATCTCAGCTGGACGGAGTATTATGGTCTTGGGCAGCTGGGCCAGTACAGGCCATGGTTGGGTCGGGTGGTCTGGCCATTGGGCAGAGGGATTGGGCAGTATATGGGCTCGGTTCAGGGCCTTAAGGAAGGGTGTAGGTCCATCTAGAATCTGCTAGAAGGCAATTATAGGCGAATGGATGTGAGTGGTAGCAGTTATGGCCGAAAGAATGTAATGGGACCAAAAGGTATCCATTCGCCCACAAAAGGGTGTCTCCTTGGCCTAGGCAATTACCCACGCCTCCTTCTATAAATATAGGACCGTGGACACGAAAAGAAACATCATTTCCAAAAAAAAAGATACAGAGGAAAGGTGAGAGAGAGAAGGAAAGAGAGAGAGAGAGAGAGAGAGAGAGAGAAATCGACCATACAAGGTTGATATTGTTATGGTTAATCATCGACTATGTTAAGACCGGTTGTTGAGAGGCAAGGCCGAATGGAATGGGAACCAGAGGCAATAAGAAAGAGTTGGAAAGGTATCTAAGACTCCAAATTACACGTTCAAGGTAATGGGGGTGGCCATGGAACCATCGCCAATAACAATCGATCAGTTTGATCAGATTGTTGGGCAGGTTTTGCATTGGTTACGTCCAATCTCTTCCTTCTTTGTTTTTAATTACTTTCTCTTCATCTTCTACTCTGTATTTTCGTGACTAATGGTGTGGTTTGGTGTCGGGATTGGCTTGGCAAAGAGCCAAGGTCATTCTGAATGAACCAACCACAAACCATGGTTCATGGTCGATTGGACGGATGGTCCGACGGGTCTTAACCATGAATCGGTTTCCTTTAATTGGGAAAGGGGAATTACTTGGGTTTATTGGGCTTCGATTGGATATTGAGATATGGCCTTGAGTCGGTCCAAATAGATTGGAACAAGTCCCAATGGATCAGTTACTGTAATGGTCCGATTGACCGAGATATGGATCGGTTAGACTGTGCGGTTTTTGTATAGACCCTAAGGGGCATGATGCACACCAATTTGTGAACTTAGGCCCTTGGGCGGCTCAATTAAGAAGTCCAATTCCATTGGTCGGACTTAAGTTGGGGCCGTGGGATCCTTGATTCTAGCCGTATGTACGGGTGAGATTCATGGGTTATCCGGTGATGTTATATGTGGGTTGCGAGTATAGTTAAATATGTCTTAAGTATATGGAAGATTGCATATGGTTCATTTGTCAAGGGTTGTGATATTTGGTCAATGGGTTGTGTCCCTAGACTTAGTCCGTTCACATCCAAACCGCAACCTAGACCATGGGTCAGTTATGCGGACAATCTGGACATGGGTCACTTATGCGGACAATCTGGATCGTTCCAGAGAATGGGCGGTTGAGCTGAACGGTTGGAACGAGCAAAAGGTCACGAGTGTCCAATAGTCATGAGTTACCAAAGGTTGTGAGTTACCAAAGGGTGCAAGTAACCAAAAGGCATGAGATGCCAAGTGTTGCAAGTATCAAAGGGTAAGAGGCCCAAAGGGTGCCATCGATCAATCGGTGCAAAATACCAAGAGTTGTGAGGTCCAAATGGTACCAATGTATCAAGGCCTTGGGCGAGTGGGTGTGTTGTGATCCAAAAGGTACGAAAGGTTCGGGTTTGAAAGAGTATGAACAGTTCGGGACCGAAAGGGTACGAACGATTCGGGACCGAGGAGGTACGAATGGATTGTGACTGAATAGGAGTGATTGTTCAAGGAAGTTTGTGTATGATCTGATCTTGGTTTAGAATGGATGACCTGATCCATAGATGATGGATCAAGGTGTGGGGTCTACTGATTAAGGAATACACCGTTGCCATGAACAAGTCAGATCGGTTGTATCGGATATAGACCAATCCCGATCAGGAAAGATGATGACTCATCACTTCTGAGTCACGTGAGGTTGGTTGGTTGATTGACTTAGGATCTGATGGGCATTGCCAGTCCAGAAAAGGGACTTGGTACTATTACCTATAAGGTGAAACAATGCAGGATAGTGCATGAGCCGAGAAGGTCCAGATGCATATCCAAACCGTTTGAAGACGTCTCAAGGGTTACCTTAGTCAGTGGGGATAGTTGGCTGAATGACTAAGTACCCAAAAGGAATTGTTTTATGAAGGAACAAAGATGAGAATCAAGAAGAGACTCAATGATTCTAATGGTTCAATAGACAAGCAACAACAATTCAAGTCAATGGAGGACCTATGAGATAATAAGCTCTATGGATGTGGAAAAGGTATGAGATACTTGAATAAATTAGTATCTTGCTAGGATGCTGGTAAAATGGTTTAGGGGAATGGAACCTCAGATTAGTATGGATGGAACCATGTCAAGTTTTGGTCTATAAGCTGAAATGGTAGTTAAGTAAACTGACCATGTCATAGACAATTGGACCGGACAAGTACTTGATTGCATTAGATCAAGAGTTAGATAAGAATATCCGCTGCATATAAGTTGAAAGGATCTAAGCTAGGAATTATTTAGGAAGTCTTTAGCTAAGATCTAAATGAACCCACTTCTACGCACAAAATTAAATAAGAAGGGTTCAAAATAGAGAGGTTCGGTTAGGAAGTGGACCGAGCGACGAAGTGCTTCAACCATGGCCTAGTTGGCCAAGTCGGGGTGTTACAAGTTGGTATCAAAGCATGCTTGATCCAGTTCAGGACAATGCTCAAAGATGTTAAGTTCAAACCGAAATTTCTTCTCGAAACTAAGACGATTAGTAAACCTTGAAAATGGTGAGCCGAGAGAGAATTGAGGTAAGTAAGGTATCGTGCTTGAGAACGGGGAAGTTATGAGACGAAACGCTTAGACAAGATACAATCTCCAAGGGCAAGATCCTAAAACAAAAAGGTTAGTCGATCCAGCTATCGGGAGTAATGGACGGGTTTGAAGAATTAAGCAATGCAAACTTGCTTTATGAACGACTTAACCAATGGATGTGACGTGGAACAGAGAGTGGCTGTGTTTGAAAAAAATGATCATCGCTCTACTATGGGCAAGTGTTATTCCTAGGTGGACGTTTAAAGTAAGTGAGCATTATGCTATGATAAATCTGGATTATGGGAGACACTACATGACTAGTACATGAGTGAACTTGTGATCGTATGGATCAACTAAGACTCAGTATGGGTCATGGTAGTACTCCTTAGATCAGATCGGATGAAATTGACCATTCCAAGATGAATCCGACTAGGGAAAGAACGATGAAACTCGAGATGTTCATTTCAATCAGTGGAAGAACATGATGTTAGGTATCTTAGTATGATGAGAACTGAGACATATTATAAATACTCTTGCGAATGGTGACAGCATTGGCAATAGTAAGACGCTTTGGAGAACGGTGTGAGACGTATTCCAAATGTATGATCAAGCTGATATCCTACTCATATAAGGACCCTAATAATCTGTGGTGTCGAAACACATGTGCTTTTCGACACCGGGGCTACACATAGTTTTGTGAGACCTGAGATGATCGGTAATGGAATGTTCCAAATGGGAACAAAAGAGTCAGATAGTATAGTGAATGTGTTCACTAGGAGTGGCTGAGAACGTTTTGTGATAATTCTGTGCAGGAATAAACTTGCTAATCTGATAGTAATGTTCCAAATGGGAACGAAAGAGTCTGACAGTATAGTGAATGTGTTCACTAGGACTGGTCGAGAACGTTTCTGTGATAATTCTGGGTAGGAATAAAGCTGCTGATCTGATTGTAGTCCCTTAAAGAATCACGAGTTGATCATAGGTATGGACTGGTTACGAATGTATTGGGCTACTTTAGACTGCCACCGAGAGCGTGTATGGTTTAAGGACATCTAGGAAATGATCAAATTCCAATGAAATAAAAAGTCACTCCTGGAGTAGTGATAGTTCAGCATTCCGTGTGGAAAGGATGTTGGAACGTTTATGTGTGGTGTATATAGTCACAATCGCCACTAGGGAGGTCGTTGGAGGTGGTCTAGTTTGAGGATGTGTTTCAGACACCTAAGGGCTTACCCCCTGACAATTCTGATCCATTTACAATATAACTAGAACCAAGGACGGCCATGTTGTCCAATAAGTCGTACCGCGTGGCTCCTGCCAAAGAAGGCTGAGTTGAAATGACCACGTCTGAGAATGGACCAGAGTCGTGTGTGCAACCAAGTCGGAGAGGGACCTACGGTTGGGATGAGACGGTTGAGTCCTAGAGTGGACCATGACCGCAATATGGTAAAGTCCAAAAGGCCACGAGGTTGAGAATTTGGTCTAGTCCATGAGTGGGCCAGGATCAAATTGTGACCAAGTCTGCTGATGGACAGAAGTCAAGATAAGGCAAATTGTTCTGGTAAAGACTAATATCGTAGTATGGCCAAGCTGTGAAAGTCTGTGGTCAGATAAAGAATAATTCAATACGTTGTGAATAGAGTCCATAACCGATTGAAGGATCAGAACAATCTATTAGGACTTGTGGTAAGTCGAGTATCCTAAAAGATTGGAACTAGTTCACTAAGACTTGTCTGGTATATCGAGTGGCTTGGAGATTGGTATATCTACTAAGATTCGAGTATGCAGCATGTTCTTAGGGACAAGAAATGATATAGTCGTTGACTAGGATTAAAGACATAGATTTGGGGTTACTAGGATTCCAACCTAGAAGATTGGACCAGTGCCACAAGGTATGGTTTTGGAAAGGATTACAAATATTACTTGTAAGGAAGTTGATGAACCCTCGACTGTGGTCAAGTAACCAAGCAAGGGGGTTATGAATAGAAACCGAAAGGGACCACTTAATAAGATTCTTGGATAAATCAGTATCAAGTGGGGGAGATTTGTACAATGATGGTCAAGGATATGTGATCAGTGGAAAGTCAGGATACAAGTTCTAACTACCACTGTATTCTGGAACGAATCCATTTCAAGTGGGTGAGACTTGGTGTAATACCCCTGGTTTAGGGTATCAAGTCAACGCAAGTCAACAGACTCAGATAAATCCATACTTGGAAGAAGAGCTATAAGAAAACATGAATAGAGGTTCGATCGAAGCATTTTGAAGAATGGCGAGGAGACATAACCAAAGCTTCGAAACGGCCAAGGTCGAGCATGGTGAAATTTCCGAAGTATTAAAATCAAGTAAGAATCAACCTCAATCATCATTTTGGGATAGAATAAGACTTTTGGTAGAGTCAGAATGAAGTTTGAACGAGCCAAAGTGAAGATGGTCCAGAGGAAGGCGGTTTTGGCCGATATGGTCGAAATGAGCTAGCTAAGGGCAAATGAAGCCAAATTAAGGAAGGCAGTTTTGGCCAATATGGTCCAGAGGAAGGCAGTTTTCTACGTTTCCTCAACTTTTGGAGATGGTCAACTCATAAGTCCAAGTCAACCAAAGTCAAAGGAGACAGAATGAATCCCATTGGTCCATATAACCCATCTGATTAACCAATAGGAGCATGCCACGTGGAGGGGGGAATTACTTCAATCTGGGACATGGTGTGGAATAAAATCAAGGGATTTTATGGTGAAGAAATCAGGGGCAAAAGACATCTAGAGAGCAAGAAGACATGAAGATACCATTTGTTCCCAAAATGGGTTACATTTGGTAATGGGAGTTATGGGATGAACTAAGGATTTTATACATGAAACCCACAACATCTAAGCTTTATTTAAGAACCAAGGGAAGTATTGTATTGGACTGGAGAATAAGGAAAACTGATTAGAAGATTGAAGACCCAAAGGTCTAAAATGGGCCATTTCGTGGTTTGGTTAAGGAGGAAGAAGGCTCATGGAAACATGCCAGGCACGAAAACGACCATGCAGTGGTTCTTCTCCTACATAATTTGGTCTACATGAGCAGGGAAGACAAGCCTAAGGAGTAGGTTTTCACATGTGTTGAGCTTAAAAGCCATTTTTGAGCTAAAAAGTGATGAGGTGGAAACTACACTTGGGGATCAATTTTCGTGCTAAAATTTGGTACACATAACCTGCATGGGAAGGTGATTTATCTTATAGAAGATGGGACGTAAAGGGTTTGATTCAGAGTACTTTCTTGCATGCATGCAATTGAAGTGAATTTTGGTGACAAGTGGAACTACACATGCAAGTGTTCCCAACCCACTCTTTGTCTATACATAGGACCCTTAGGATGCGTTTTAGAAGTCCAGAACCCCCATGTGCCTTATCTCTCAATCGATCTTGTGGTTTGTTCTTGAGAGAGAAAATGGCCAAAACCGATAAAATTTTCTAAGGTGTGAGGAGAGTGTAGGAGGCCTTTCCGTGTGTTGATCCCTGGTATAGGATCTGCTTTGCTGTGAAGATGTGGTAAAATTTTATATTTGCGTTTGTAGGTTTCATTTTTCCCTCTTAGCCTTTAGCCTCTTTTTGATCGGTTTTGGTGTAACCCTTAGGTCTTTTGCTTTTGGAGGTGTTGTGCGGCTTGTGAATACCTAGGTGGGTTCCCTGTGTGTTTTTATGTCTTGTGTGTTTCTAACCGTGTGTGTGTGCAGGATGGAGAGCTTTAGTCGTGATGATTCATGAGCTTGAACTACATTTGCGGTTTGTGTGTGTGTATGGGAATTGGTAGTCTCCATACTTGTGTGTTTATCTATATTTCATGTTATAGTTGTGATTATGCATAGCTTGTCTTTTTTTTAGACATGGTAGTCTAAGGGTGATGCTATGTTTGTCATGCATCGTATTGTTATGTTGTTAGATTTCATGCATGCATTGTGAGTTTTGTAGTTGCATATGTTATGGTGTTCTCTAGCATGTAGATTGTAGTGTAACTCTCTCTCATGCCGGTTCATATGCATTGCATGTAGTGTAGTTGGGGTTGCATAGAGATTTGAGTGAGACTCTCTCTTATGTTGGGTAGTTGTTTAGTGTGTCTCTCGCTTTTGAGTCGTCTTGTGTTGAGTCTAGACCAAGCATTGCATGAAGGTTAGAGGTAGAGCTCCCTCATGCTGGTTGTATTTTGTGTTTAGGTCTAGACTAGCGCGAGTGTGTGTGTTGTGCATCTAGTCTAGGTGTGCATTGCATGGAGGTTAGAGGTGGAGCTCCCTCTTGTTGGTTTGTTTTGTGTTGCACCTAGACTAGAGTGTGTGGCCATCTCGGGGTTAGATTTGGAGAAGCCCAATTCTCCGATGATGTGCGTGGACCCTGGGGTTAGATTGGGAGAAGCCATATTCTCCAGTGGTGGAGTGACCTACTCTCCACTGCTCGTCACGTGAAGTTGGTCATACCCATTGACGAGCACTGCATGACGATGCGGCCCGGTTTAGATTGGGGGAAACCAAATTCCTGGAGTGATGTTTTTCGAACATGTGACTTTGGTGTTTGTGGTCGAGAGTGTTCAGGGTGGAGAGTTAGGGCTCCATGGTGTGAAGGGATCCTGGGATGTGTAGCATGTGGCTCCACCCCCGAGACCTAACGACACACAAAGACAGTCTAGACTCAATCCTCGACTCAACAGCACAAATTGCCTTAGTAGTTGCACGTTTACTCTTCCGCATTGTTTGTTTGCATGCATATTTATTTGTGATTGTGTGTTGTGTGTTTGAGAATGGGCTGAAGGGGGATTGTTGTTTATTTTGGGAACTCACAGAGTAATTTTGATTACTCACACCCTCTTCTACTATGCATGTAATCTTAGAGGGTCGGACGTTTTTGAGGTGTAGAGGACGAGGCCAGCGTAGTTTTCTGGTGTTGTTTGCAAGGAGCAAGATGTTAATGTTTTCACTCATTTTGTTTTTCATGGGTACCCGTTTGACTTGATATTTTCTCTTTGTTGTTGTATTTTGAGGACTTAGTCGAGTTCTCGAATTTGTAAAATGAATAAAAGTATGTTTGTTTAATAAATTCTCCATAGAACGCTGATATTTAGTTTTATCCAAATTTAACACAGCACTCGACTAAGGTACGGGTTGGCAAGCCTTAGGCCGAGGTCAAAAGGGGCAGTATTATGGTCGGACTAGTTGAGACTTTGGATTTGTTTCAAAGTTTTGACTGGACTGACTGTGGTACTCAACAAACTGTAACTCTTCCGGATCGTTCCAGATTAGTCCGGCCTAGGACGGTTCGGGGGTGTTACACTTGTCACATCCCCATACCTGGATAAGGTCATCGGGACAGACCATGGTTCGAGGAAACAAACCAGTCAGGTCATACGACCTAAAGACAAGTGTTCCATGGAGAATTAGGACATTAGGAGATTAAAACTTAACCAAACACATAAGGATACAAGGAAAGACCAACTGGATGAGTAATACGACAGCTCGGTATTAAGTACAAGTAGTTGGATCAGTTGGACAAAGATGGGCATAGATCGGCTTAGCTCACACTGAGTGTGCTCAACTCACTGATTTGGATCACTAGCTCACTCAGCTGGACCAGCTGGGAGTCAGCTCTTTCAACTGGACAGATTGTTATGGTCTTGGGCAGCTGGGTCAGTCAGGGCTGTGGTTGGGTCAGCCGGTGGGGCCGATGGCTTGGGCATTCTATGGGCTTGGTCAAGGGCCTTAAGAAATGGTGTAGGTCCATCTAGAATCTGCTAGAAGGCGGTTATAGGCGAATGTATGTGATTGGTGTGGTTATGGCCGAAAGGATGCAATGGGACCAAAAGGTGCCTATTCCCCAACAAAAGGGTGTCCTTGGCCTAGGCAGTTACTTACGCCTCCTTCTATAATATAGGACCATGTACACAAAAAATAAACATCAGTTCCATAAGAAAAATACAGAGAGAAAGGCGAAAGAGAGAAAGAGAGAGAGAGAGAGAGAGAAAGAGAGAGAGAGTGAAAAATCGACCATACAAGGTCGATATTGTTGTGATTAATCATCGGCTATGTTAAGACCGATTGAGGAGAGGCAAGGCCGACTGGAATGGGAACCAGAGGAAATGATAAAGAGTTGGAAAATTTTCTCTAAGATTCCAGATTACACGTTCAAGGTAATGGGGGTGGCCATGGAACAATCGCCCATAACAATGGATCGGTTTGATCGGATTGTTGGGTAGGTTTTGCATTGATTGCATCCAGCCTCTTCCTTCTTTTTCTTAATTACTTTCTCTTCATCTTCTACTATGTAGTTGCGTGAGGAATGGTGTGGTGTGGCGTCGGGATTTGCTCGTCAAAGAGCCAAGGTCATTCGAATGGAACCAACCACGAACCATGGTTCATGGCCGATTGGACGGATGGTCTGACACGTCTTAACCATGAATCATTTTGCCTTTGTTTTGGCGAGGGGAATTCCGTCGGTTTAATGGGCTTGGATTGTATACTAGGATATGGCCTTGATTCGATCCAAATAAATTGGATCAAGTCCCAATGGATCGGTTACAGTAATGGTCCGATTGACCGAGAAATAAATCGGTTGGACTGTGCGGTTTATGTATAGACCATTAGGAGCATGATGCACACAAATTAGTGAACTTAGGCCCTTGGCTGGTTAAGTTAAGAAGTCCAAGGCCACTGTCTGGACTTAAGTTGGGGCCGCTGGATCCTTGATTCTAGCCGTGTGTAAGGGTGGGATTCATGGGTGGTCCGGTGATGTTATATGTGGGTTGCGAGTATACTTAAATGTGTCCTAAGTATATGGACAATTGCATATGGTTCATTTTTCAAGGTTTTTGATGGTTGGTCCAAGGGTTGCGTCCCTAGACATATTCCGTTCATATCCAAACCGCAACCTAGACCATGGATTGGTTATGCGGACAATATGGATCGTTTCAGAGAATGGGCGGTTGGGCTGAATGATTAGAATGACCCAAAGGGCACAAGTTGCCAATAATCTTGAGCTACCTAAAGTTGTGAGTTACCAAAGGATGCAAGTATCCAAAAGGCACGAGATGCCAAGGGCTGCAAGTAACAAAGGGTACGAGGCCCAAAGGGTGCCATCGATCAATAGGTACAAAGTACCAAGGGTTGCGAATTCCAAAAGGTACCAATGGATCAAGTCCTTGGCCGATCCATGTGTGATTAGGAAACTCTATCCAAGGGGTGTGAGTGTTATGATCCAAAAAGGTACGAACGGTTCAGTCCGAAAGGGTACGAACGGTTCCGGAGCAAAAGGGTACAAATGATTCGGGACCGAGGAGGTACGAATGGATTGTGATTGAGTAGGTGTGATTGTTCAAGGAAGGTCGTGTATGATCTGATCATAGTTGAAAATGGACGACCAGATCCATAGATGATGGATCAAGGTGTCGGATCTAACTGATTAAGGAATACACCATTGCTATGAACAAGTCAGTTCAGTTGTATCGGATATAGATCAATGCCGATCAGGAAAGATGAAGACTCCTCAGTTCTGAGTCATGTGAGGTTGGTTGGTTGATTGACTTAGAATCTGATGGGCATTGTCAGTCCAAAAAGGGGACTTGGTACTATTGCATATAAGGTGAAACGATGCAGTATAGTGCATGAGCCCAGAAAGGCCAGATGCACATCCAGACCGTTCGAAGACTTCTCAAGAGTTACCTTAGTCAGTGGGGATGGCTGGCTGAATGACTAAGTACCCAAAGGGAATTGTTTTATGCAGGAACAAATATGAGAATCAAGAAAAGATTCAATGAGTCTAATGGTTCAATAGACAAGCAACAACAATTCAGATCAATGGAGGACTGATGAGCTAAGAAGCTCTGTGGATGTGGAAAAGGTATGAGATACTCGAATAAATTAGTATCTTGGTAGGATACTGGTATAATGGTTTAGGGGAATGGAACCTTGGATTAGTATGGATGGAACCATGTCAAGATTTGGTCTATAAGCTGAAATGGTACTTAAGTGAACTAACCATGTTATAGACAATTAGACAGGACAAGTACTTGATTGGATTAGATCAAGAGTTAGATAAGAATATTTCGTTGCGTATAAGTTGAAAGGATCTAAGCTAAGAATGATTTAGGAAGTATTTAGCTAAGACCAAAAATGAACCCACGTCTAAAGACGAAATTAAATAAGAAAGGTACAAAAATAGAGAGATTCGGTTAGGAAGTGGACCGAGCGACGTAGCGCTTTGACAGCGGCCTAGTCGCTCGGGTCGGGGTGTTACAATACTTCCTCTCAAATATTGATCCATTAAGCTTACAACAAAATGATCAATTAGTTTGTCTAAAAAAATGTATGGCTAACTTTTGTAAAATTAGAACATCAAATTCATAATATATGCCTCATTCATCTAAACATTCGTGAATTAGAATATTTTAAATATGAAAATATAAGTCAAATTGTATTACATAATGGGTCATCCATAGGTTCAACTGGTAGTCGAGTCCCAACTTCAAACGGGTTTTTTACAGGTTTTATAGAATTTTTAAGTAAGCACTTTTTAAAGAAAAACCAAATTAGCTTCGTTGGTTTTGTCGGTTTAACCGTGGGTCCATGTCGTGTTTCAAAACATAATGTTTCATGTGAAATATTTAAATGTAGATACATAATCAAAAATATAAATTTATATCATATAAATTTAATTTGTTTTGAAAATAATTATGCGTTTTGAAAGCGTGAATCAAAATCTGGTTGTTATTATTACTAACCATTAGATATGGTTGATTAAAGTGTACGTATACGTTATATACAAGCTTTTTTAATTTTGAAAAAGACCTGATACGTATGACTAAGGCATCGAATCATAACCAGACACGTAAACATCACCTCGAAAAATATCTTATTTCCAAAATTGTATTTAGGAGAATCCTATTATTAGAAAGGTCTAAAAATGGGTGTGGTAGTGTGTATTTATATATATGTAGACAAACGCTATCCAGACAAAAAAATTGTTTCAAGACTCTTTTTAGTTCCATACGATCCTGATATGCTCTAGGAATCAATCCTGCTACACAAACTCTCTTTTCCTCACTGGGTCCACAAAAGAGTTTTATGGCTACAAAAGTTTCAGAATTTGGGGCCATAGTTCAAAATATTTTAATTTTTTTCATGACTGTTGAAAAGATCTTGTAAAGTATAATAGAATATAAGATATTATTGTATTGTGTTTGATATGGAATACAAGTGGCATATATAGCAGTAATATTAACATAATATTAAGGTTTATTTGCAAATTTGACTCAAAATTCAAAGTCAAACACAAAACTAATCTCTCCTTTTTTGTCATTTTTTTGTCCAATTCACCCCATATGTTCACATTATTTACGAAAATGCCACTGATTTTTTTCTTGTTTTTTTTCTGAAAATGACATTTTTACTCTCTCAACCTCATCATCTTCAAATATTTACAATATTGTCATTGCCATCAATACCACAACCACCATGAACAACCAATTTGAAGCTCTTAATGCACCTAAAATTGATTGACACTACCTAAAATTGATTGGCACTAAATGTTATGAACAAAAAACAACATCTCTTTAACTTTGTCTCTATATTCATCCAAAAAATTCAAGCTTTTGATTTTAAATTTTTTATGCTTGGTAGAGCCATTCAAGCATACTATTCTTCGTGGGTTACTTTCGTTTGAGGTTCTGGGTGGTTGGAGAAGACTATGTGTCCTTAGGAAGTCATCTCACTAGTTAAAGGTATGAAATTGAAATTTTTTTCAGATTTGTTCGCGTCGAGACTTACCCGTAAGTCGTCTGGCTGAAGATGACTTACGGGTAAGTCTTCTAAGCAAACAGACGACTTACTTATAAATCGTCCGGATTTGTTTGTTAAGAAAAAAATTCTAGACGACTTACTTGTAAGTCGTCCAGGATAAACAGGTTAGTTTTGCATTTGACCGAATTGTGTCAGATATTTGACTTTTCCTGGACGACTTACCAGTAAGTCGTCTCTGAAAAATAAAAAATTCAAATATTTTATTAAAGCTAGACGACTTACCTGTAAGTCGTCTCAGGTTACTTTTGCAATTGGAAAATAAAACTTAAATATTTAACTTTTCCAAGACGACTTACTTGGAAGTCGTCTAGGTAGAGGACCTTCCTGAAAGTCGTCCAGGATAAGCGAAGTCGTCCAGATTTTTTTCCGAGATGCTGGTCAAACCTTGCTTCTCTCGGACGACTTTCAAGTAAGTCCTCTACCTAGACGACTTTAAATTAAGTCGTCTGGGAAAAGTTAAATATTTAAGTTTTATTTTCGAATTGCAAAATAACCTGAGAAGACTTACAGGTAAGTCGTCTAGCTTTAATAAAATATTGAAATTTTTTATTTCCCAGAGACGACTTACTTGTAAGTCGTCCAGGAAAAGTCAAATATCTGACACAATTCGGTCAATGCAAAACTAACCTGTTTATCCTGGACGACTTACTTGTAAGTCGTCTAAAATTTTTTTCTTAACAAACAAATCCGGACGACTTATAAGTAAGTCATCTCATTTTAAATTCAATTGCAAAAATGACCTGTTTAGACGACTTACCCTTAAGTCGTCTATGTCTTTCGGACGACTTACCCTTCAGTCGTCTGCGTCAATGTTTAGTAAACTTTCATTTTCTCTATGTTTACTAATGTGTTTTATTTTGAATTTTTGCAGATGTTGCGTCAGTTACATGCAGTGTATGGAGAATGGTTTTTGAAAGATTCTAATTGGGATTTTGTGGTTGATAATTTCAAAGGAGCGAGACTATTTTTGTTGAGTGAAGGTTCGACACCTGCTGAACTTGTTGCAATGGTTCAAGAAGATTATAACCTGGACATGAGCACAGAATCTGTGGAGATAACCTACTTGTTACCAGCTAAAATGATGCAGGCTCCAGACACTCCTCCTATTCATGTTACAAGTGATAGACAAGTTCGAAACTTGCTCGAGATAACCAAAACTCATGGAGTACGGCTTTGTGTATCAAGCCATAGCAAGGTGGAAACGGTTTCAGAGGACAGGGAAGAAGAGGATGAAGATGATGAAGCTGATGAGTTTTTTGAAGATGATGATGATTTGGTTGAAGATGAAAACCATAATGGGGAAGAGGATGATGGGGAGGAGGATGATGGGGAGAAGGATGTTGATATCTCTATTGTTGCTGAAGCGGACGAGAATGGTGAGGATTACAGTGTTTATGGAAAGGTTAAAGATGAGGATTTGGAAGAAGATGATGATATATGTTTTGAAGAATTCAAAAAGACTTATGCTATTGAAGGAGAAGGATCGAATGGTAACAGTATCTACGTCAACCAGAGTTTTGTTAGCAAGGATGCACTGCTTTCAGAGCTGCGGTTGACAGCAGTTAAGCGTAAGTTCTCCTTCAGAATATATAAGTCAACGAAAACTCTCTTTGTGGCAACCTGTCGGGTTAGTGGTTGTGGATGGAAGATGAGAGCGAGTGTGAAACATGGAACAAACACGTTTTGGGTAACAAAGTATGTGGAAACACATACATGCTCAGTGGGAGACCGAATCGCTCAGCGGAGACACTGTACTCCGAAGTATGTTGGTAGGCTTTTCATTGATCGTGTTGGAATCATTGATGGGTTGAATCCACAACATATCACTGATGCAATGAAGAACATGTTTGGCATGACGCTTGATTACACCACTTCATACAGAGCACTGGTATATGCACAAATATTGGTGAGAGGATCAGCAGAAGATGGGTATTCGCGTCTGCCATCATATCTCGAGCAAATCTCCTTAGCAAATCCCGGTTCTATCACATCTATAGAACTTGATGGAAAAAATAGATTTAAGTATCTATTTCTCTCTTTTGGAGCTTCTATCAGAGGTTTTAAGTATCAGAGAAGGGTCATTGTGGTGGATGGGACTCACCTACATGGGAAGTATGAAGGTACTATGTTAGTTGCAACCGCCCAAGATGGGAATTTTCAGATATTTCCATTGGCTTTTGGGATCGTAGATGCTGAAGATGACCCTTCTTGGGAATGGTTTTTCACAAAATTGGCTAGTTGTTTATCTGATGAGCAGCCTCTCGTGATAGTCTCCGACCGGCATGCAGCCATTAAAAGTGCATGTGACAAGGTGTTTCCCTGGGCAACCCAAGGAATATGTTATTATCACCTTCAAGATAACATTGTCAAAAAGTATAAAGGGAAACATCTCTTGTACTTGGTGAAAGGTGCTGCTTATGCCCATACAGTTTCAGATTTTGACCAGTACATGGCTGAGATACGGAGTGCAAACCCAGATCTTGCAACGTATTTGGAGGATGCCGATGTCACCCTATGGTCAAGGGTTTATTCTCAGGGGAGAGGTACAACATAAAAACAAGCAACATCGCAGAATCTATTAATTCCGCACTGAAGCGAGCTAGAGGATTTCCTATTCAGTTCCTATTGGAGTACATAAGGGAGAAGCTAGGAAAGTGGTTTTGGAAAAGGAGAGATGATGCTTTGAGTCTCCCAAGTCACCATAGTCGTGGTGTTTAATACTTGCTTGCTGTTCGATCGGAGATAGCGGATACGATGAGGGTTCAACCAATTGATGGATGGCGATTCTTTGTGAAAGGTGGCAAAATGGACTGTGTGGTCGATTTGGAACATGGAAAGTGTGATTGTGGTGTTTATGCAGTGGAGAAAATACCTTGCTCTCATGCTATAGCTGCTGGAATACATGCTGGTTTGCATATCTCCACACTTGTAAGTCCAGTGTACTCAAAGGATTATTTGTTTGCAGGATACTCAGAAAATATATATCCTTGTGTTGGACAACAAGTTGAGGAACGCACATGCTTGCCTCCGAAGGTAAAACGTGGTCCGGAAAGACAAAAGAAATCAAGATGGCAATCCTGGTTGGAGCTATCCAGGATGAGAGGACGCAAACCCAGGAAACAACACAGGGTTTATAGATGCTCAAATTGCAAGGAAACTGGTCATACGTAACCACAATGTAAGGAACCACTAGACGACTAACTTGAAGGTCGTCCAGAAGACCTTCAAGTAAGTCGTCCAGAGTTTATTCCTCCAGAAGACCTTCAAGTAAGTCGTCCAGAAGGTTAGTCCTCCAAAGTTAGGTCGTCCAATATTCTGTTAGGTCGTCCAATGTAATGTTAAGTCGTCTAATTGTCATGTATTAAGAATTTGTGTTTAGTCTATGTATTCAGTTAGGTCGTCCAATGTAATGTTAAGTCGTCTAATTGTCATGTATTAAGAATTTGTGTTTAGTCTATGTATTCAGTTAGGTCGTCCAATGTAATGTTAAGTCGTCCAATGTAATGTTAAGTCGTCCAATATAATGTTAAGTCGTCCAATAAAATCTTAAGTCGTCTAATTACATTAAAAATCAACTTCAAGTACAAATCCTAGTACAAATCCTAATCTATCATAAATTACAAGTTCAAGTACACACAAATCCTAATCTATCATGCATCATATGTACCAAGGTTTTTTGCAATGTCATTGTTTTCTTTCTCATGCTGGTTAGGAAGCTCTTTAAATATATCGATCGCCATCTTATCCCTCATAATCTTCGCGTTGGACTTAGCAAAGTCTTTTTGGTTAAATGGCATCCTAAGAACATGACATTCAATGTACCTCAGAGAGTACACGCCACAATCACCAGCTCTGGCCTGAGGGATACCGGTTGGTCTCTCATACGTGAATGGCTCCAGTGATAACTGGTCACGTTGATCAATGGAACCGCACTCATAAAACAGATAAGAGAGCATCTGGAGAAAAGGCTCCATTATCAGCTCCAGTTCTGCATCGGAGATATGTGAACGAATGCTGTCCCAGACGACTATGTGTCTCTTAGGGATCGATATCCACAGCGCAATCCAATGAGTGTCGTTCTGGTTCACTGGCAAATAGATATCATCAACATCCGTCCCCCAAACCTTGTCCGTCTGGCAAAATGATGGTAACTGGCCAGCATAATAAGCCCACGCCCCACCAGGGAGTCTTCTTCCTAAACCATAGACATCGGGTTGCGATGCCTTAAAATCCGCGTAGTTGAATCTCCATTGCTGAGAAAAGAGATGATCAAGGAAGCATATTCTCTCGCTCCTGAAAAGGTGTGGCGTCTCCTGGTGCCTCTTCCTCAAAAGATCGATCCAAGCATCCATATGCTGCATATAAAATAATACAAGTCAGAAAATATCAGACGACTTACTATAAGTCGTCTGGTAAGTCGTCTACGAAGACGACTTACCAGACGACATAACAGACGACTTACTATAAGTCGTCTGGTAAGACGACTTCGTAGAAGACTTACCAGACGACTTAGTAAGTCATCTAGTAATCAGTTTTGTCAGACGACTTACACAATCCTCCAGCCAAGCTAGGGGGTCCGAAGGACGTGATACCACCAAGTCAGACTTGTACGTGGTTTCTTGTCTAGAGGTGTGCTATAATGACTGCAAACACGAAATGTTGAAAAGCAATTAGGTTTTATAGACTAAAGCTATTATGCGAAAAGCAATCACTTACGGATCAGTTTTCAACCAATCGACGAGCTCCTTCAACTTCTTCCTGTCGAGTGGTGCAAAGGGATTGTAGCCTCTAGAAGGCTTTTTCTTTGTGTTTGCAGTATAAGGAGATCTCTGTGAGGTAGCAACTTTCCTGTTTCGCTCAGTCTTTTGACGGACCATTGCCAAAGCAGTTTCCCTCTTGTCCTCATATCTAGCAACCTGCTGCTGTTTCTCTGCTGGAGTGAAACTTGTTTTTTTGGCCAATAGAACAAGGCTCTCAGATGCGGACCTCGTTAACACCCTCATCAAGAAGTGTTTTCTCTTCCTCCCCTTTAACACTCTCCTCAAGAAGTGTTTTATCCTTCTCCTCATTACCACTTTCACCGAGTGGTGTTTTATCCTTCTCCTCATTACCACTTTCACCGAGTGGTGTTTTATCCTTCTCCCCATTAACACTTTCACTAACCCCGGGAGAGGTTTCTTTAGGTAGAGAGGTAGTGGGTTGAGAGGATGTGCCTTTAGGTTGAGAGGTAGTGGATTGAGAGGATGTTCCTTTCCCTTGTTTGGTGATACCAACCTTCTTCTCCACTGCTTCCACCCTTTCCGACAAATGCTTGATCTCCTTAAGGCACGTCCCAAACCCTTCCCTCATGGCATCAAATATGTCCTTGAAATTTTTTTCAAGGTCCTCTTTGGTCATCCCAAGCAGTGGAGAAGTAACCTCTGGACGAGCCTCTGTGCGAACCTCTTCACTAGCCTCTGCTGCAGGGGCACCTTTTTTAGCCTCTGCAGGTGCCCCTTTTTTAGCCTCTTTACGAGCTTTCTTCAGCGGTCTTGGACTATCTTCTTCTACCAAAACTATGGATTTCTTCGATGGACTCACCACCACCGGCTTTGTATTGACCCAGGTACCGGCAATCCATGGTCCACTTCCACGGTCTCTGATTAAACATAACTTTAATTATGTTCTCCGCGGGAAGGTCCTCAGCATCAGAGTCCCATTTTGGAAACATTTCACCATAGTCCTTCTCAACAAAAGTTCACCACCGTAGTCTGCAGTAAATATAAGATATGAACTTAGATATTTGACGGATTAACTTATAATTAAGTCGTCTGGAAAGTCTTCTGGAAAGTCGTCTGGTAAGTCATCCAGTAGGAAGACTTACCAGACGACTTTCCAGACGACTTTCCAGACGACTTAATTTTGGGAGTAAAGGATTGAAGTAAATACATGTCTACATATAGCATCTTTAAAGGATCTGCGTCCTTTGCCACCCATGTAAGCCAAAATCTGTGGAGACGGTCTGTTTGGTATGGGATGACCATAATTAGCACCCAATTCCGGCAGAGCTGTGTACACCCAGACCTGGAGAGCTTGTATAAACCCATCGACAGTGTAACAGCCCGAAATATCTTTGCCCTTCAAAGAGTCCATCAGCACCTTGAACGCGACTCTCCCCATGGATAATTCTCAAAACGTTCTAAATCCATCACTAGCCTTGCCAGACTAACCCTTGTGGCGGTTGAATACTTTCTCCCTTTAATATATCCAGTGAAGATGGCAAGGTACCCGAGACGCTTGCGATCCTCCCGAGACCACCCTTCGCATCTCTCAAGTGCTACTATTATCTGCTCGGTAGATGGCCCAGATTCGACATGAACTCCTAACATCTCCCAGAAAGAAGCCATCTCCTTTGTAACAGCACACTTCGGTCTCTCAAGGTCCTCTATGTACTCGCAGTTTAGACCAGTGAGGTTTTCAAACTCTAACAGTGAAAACCTCACAGGTTCTGGACCAACTAGACTCCATAGCTCGTACTTCTTCTTTATGTCCAGCTGGAACCCGAGCATGTAGTGCACCAGCCTTGAAGCCCAAGCAAATCCGAGCTCTTTAAACTTGATGAAAACTCCCAACTTTGACTCCTTTAGCTCTTCATATTCGTCACCATGAAGAGCTTTCTTTAAAGCAGCATGCAACTTCGAACAATCCGTGTGATACGAAATAGCTTTCATTGCGGGAGGCTCTTCCCCTAATGTATGCAACCTTCGGGGGAGTTTTGGAATATCCATTTTTTTGTCTGCAAAACAATGAAAGACAACCATCTCAAACACACAACCCAGTATAACATTTTAATTATAAGTCTGGAAGACTTTCCAGACGACTTATAATTAAGTCGTCTGGAAAGTCTTCCAGCTGAAGACTTGTAATTAAGTCATCTGGAAGACTTTCTAGACGACTTAATTATAAGTCTTCCAAGACTTCCAGTAGACATTTTTAGAGCATACCTGAAAATTCGGAGAAGCCATAGTCGCCTTCGAAACAGCGGTTATAAATCTGCCAAAATAGACATCCAAAAAGAAATGCGGTGAGAATGGTGGTGAGAACGGTGGACTTAAGAGACAACGTTTTAACTTACCTCGCTAGGGTTTACAGACACGCCTCTGACAGAAACGTCGCTAGGGTTTACAGACAAACGCCGCTAGGGTTTACAAACAAACGGCGATAGGGTTTACAGACAAACGGCGCTAGGGTTTGAAATAGAGGAAGCGGCGGTGATAAAGGTGGTGAGAATGACGGTGATAACGGCGGTGAGAAACGGTTGTGAGAATTATGGATTACAGAGAATCGTCGGAAATCGCCTTCGAAATCGCCTCTTTGAGAGAAATGACGTTACAGTTTCTAAATTTCGCGAAACAGTAAACCAAAAAAAAAATCTTATATATGCCCGGTAAAAAATCCGGTTATGTTTAAAAGCACATTGGTAAAATGGTAAAACTAAAGGTTCGGTCCGGTTTGAACGTGCATCAGACGACTTACTAGTAAGTCGTCTACCGTAAATATTCACCAGACGACTTACTAGTAAGTCGGCCCAGACCCTAAACCCTAAACCCTAACCTAAATTGACTAAATTAACTAACTAACCACGTTATAAAATCAAATTATACTTAAATAGTGTTTACTATACACAGAAATAAATACACTTAGGTCAATTTTAAATTTTTCAAAAAAACATCTATGCTTTCCAAAATCTAACCCTAAGAACACATACAATACTACAACATATGTTGGCAAAACCTAAACCAAAGAATATCATGACTCACTACTTTCACTCATCTATGTTGAAAACAATTAACTTTTGTTATATCTTAATTTATATTTCTTTAAACATACGCTAATTACATGATTTCAATTTTTCACTTATCAAAATATTTTTTACAAAATTTTTAAATTATTTTTAAGAAGTACTATACTAGACGACTTACTAGTAAGTCTTCCAGACGACTTACTAGTAAGTCTTCCAGACGACTTACTAGTAAGTCTTCCAGACGACTTACTAGTAAGCCGTCTAGACAGAAGACTTGCGGGGGTTAGAAACGTAAAAAAAATCCGTTTTTTTTTGTTCACAAGGGGCTGGTTGTAATTTCAATAGTCTTTTAGGTTACTTTTGCATTTGATTCAAGTTTGGGTTTACTTTTGCATTTCAAATCAAGTTTTGAGTCATTTTTGGCAATTTTCCCTAATATTAATACTAGATAATGCTAACTTTCCTAAACACTTAATATAAATATGCTAATATTACTTGAGAATAACTTGTTCTTCAAGTCTTTTTTTTAGTCTTCAAACTTTTCATTGGTTTCACGCGCTTCACAATCTTGTTCTGTAAGATACACATTATTCAACCCAACTCATCTTCAATACTCCCCCACACGACAAACGTGAGAAGCCCAACATACAATCTGCAATCACGAAACAGACCATGTATGTCGTACACAATATGTGGAGAATGGATAACTAGGTCAACAAATTCCACCGATAAATACTTCAAAAGTAAGAAGGAGGGATGAACTTCAAATCATTTTTGGTCTTCACAATGGGAATATATCTCATGGAAGCAATTGTAGTTTCACAAACAATCGTCCTTGACTTGGACTGTCCATCATAGGTTTCACGGGCTTCACAATCTGGGTTCGTAAGATACACATCTTTTGACCCAACACATCTCCAATAGATCTTAAAATTTATCGACTAAAACTTTCTCAAAACATTTAAAAGATGATTGTTAGAGGCGATTTTCACCTCATCCATATCTGATCTTAGAATCCAATCCAGTATTCTTAGCCTCGCAAGAAGAGATTGTGCCCACAAAGGTCCAAAGCTCATACCAAACTCAAAAGACAATCCACATTGAGCTGACATATTCTAAATATAAGCATAATGAAGGTTAAAACATTGAAGACGACCATAAAAGCAAATGATTCTCACCGGTGATCACGTCGCCATTACGATCAATTCTTGAAAACTTATAAAAGAAAGACCAAAGACAAGAAAAGGGGATCCAAATTCTTCTATAGCAATTCTATACTTTCAATACTTACATATGTTCTTGTTTTTAGATACCTTTTGTATTCATACTTTTATTTTACTTGTATTGTCAATCAGATACACCTTTTTATATGAAATCATCAATATACATAATTTTCTTACATTTCTTATGCTACATGTTTTCGAAACTCTAAACCTAATTTCTGAATGTATTTTGAGATCCATTAATGATATTTTCAAGTTTTGGAGATGTAACGTGAAACACCGCAACCCAAAAATATTTGAAAATTATTTAGAAAATTCTAACAAGACTCGAACAAATTTTTAACAAATAAACATAAGAAAACTCTGCAACTATATTAAAAAATGAGTTAAATAACAGTATATAAAACGTAATTATATTATAGTCCTGATCGTCTTTATTCTTTCGTACTCCTATACATACAACTACTCCTCACCTGCATCACGAAAGAAGGTATGAGTCTACAAAATTACTCAGCGAGAACGCTCAAAAAGCATCACATGCAGCCCAATAATCATTAGAACCAGTTTTGGTATACCATAGTTTTTATCACCTTTTGACCATGTCATAAGTCCGATTTAGACTATATTATATATTTTAGGAGTCATTTTAGAGTCTTTTCAGGTTCATGTACGCTTTGGACAATTTTGAAGATTTTGAAGCTATTTGAGATGTAGAACTGCATAAACGCGTCATAAGTTTAGCTATGAATAGAGGATTTCCCACTATAAGATTGAGCTCATATTTTGACACAAGATATAACTTTGAGTTATATTTCCAATGCCACCGATTTAAGGTTGATCATGCGGTTGTATGAACAATTATGCTCGTTTTACAGAACAGTGATTTGTCTGACGCGAGAGAGGAAGATGATGGAGATGTGAAATAGTGTCGTTCGTTGAAAGACACTCAAAGGGTGACGAACGACACTTATCTAAAATCAGAGAATGGAAGGATTTGATGAAGTTTCAAGAATTTCAATTTTACCCTAAAATTTTCCTTATATACAAAAGAGTCTAGAATGTGTCTTTGACGTTTTCCTTAATACAAAAGAGTCTAGAATGTGTCTTTGACCTTATAATATATATTTCTAAGCCATGGTTGGTTGCTAAGTTTTATTTTATTCTTAGAGAGGTTTTCGGACAGAAGATCATAAGACTCCTTCAAATAATTGATTGGAACTCCAGTATTTATGTTCCTACTATTTTAATGCAATCCATTCAGTATATCTTTATGTGGTGCATGAATATGTCTGAGTAGTTTACTTGTTAGGGTTAAAATTTTCTATGGTTTTGATGAACTTTCGATGTATAGAACTGTTAGGGTAATGTTATTGTATCATTCATCAGGATTGATCTTATTCCTTGTTTCTAGAATAACTAACTCGAAACCTAATCTAGTATAGTTGAGAATCGCGAGAGTGGGTTCGACACCTGAAATAATCATGCTGAGCAAAGATGATAGACACAACGAGAGTTGACCTAGGAAACTTAGTGAACATATCGGATTGGAATATTAATGCTGGTCTAGAATCATCAGATCAACAAAGAGAATTTGCATTGATAGGTTTAGGCATAGTAATCGCATGCGAGAGCTTGATTACTTACTTATGAACTTGAGTTCTAGGATCGATTTTAATAAAACCCTAAGCAACTATATGTTTTAGTTTTGATAGCCTATTTTAATTCTCTAAGTCTAATGTTCTTCCCAATCGTATACAACTCTATTTATTTTTTGTTATTTACTGCTTTCTTATTTACTGCCTAGCTTAATCTGAAACTAAAATCTTTTGTGTGAAATATTGAGTCACTGTGGATTCGAACTTAAGTGATGCAATTGATCTCTTATTTGAGGGAGCTGCTCCAGTGTAATTTGAGCTACATCAAGAATTCTTTCCTCAACAGCTTTCTCAATGATGTTGCATCAATTCGAGAGAGCAAGATTGATGCTATGATGGATCTGATCCTTGAATATCAGCGGAAGATGTTTGTAGACTCCATTGAGAGTTTGAATTATGTCTACTTTAAGTATAATGTGAAATTTGTAGCCCTGAACACTCACTTCAAGAAGCAAGATATTCAGGTTCAACAGATTGTTGAGGTTATGAAGAAGGAAGAAATGAGCATAAGACAGATTGTCAGCCACATTATGGTAAATGGTAATGAACAATATTGATTTAAAGAGATGAACGAAATGAGCGAAGCTGATATTGGTGATCCAAGTCCAGTGTCACTCAACACAATCTCCTAGTGTCGGCACCTCTTAAAAGCCCCAAGAGATTGAGTTGTCCTCTCGACATTGCAGACTCAAAAATGAGGTAGATTGTTGATCGCTACTACATTGGTATTGATCGTCACCCTACGGGAAAAGATCTAGAGACTTCACCAAAGGCTAGCACAATCGAAACTTACCTGATAGCGATCGACACGCATGGTTGGACGCTGGAACCAATTGAGGAGAGACTGCACAAGCCTAACGTCCCATACCATGATGGTCCCAAGCATCTGAAACCACATATACATGCAAAAGAGTTGGTTGGATTTCACAAGAGACTGAATAGGAATCCTGACACTAATAAGTTTGTGGTTCCCTACGCTATATCAGAATTTTAATTTCCTGTCCACCAGACAAAATTGTGCAATTACCTTAATACATTTGGATATTTGATGATCCTCTACATTGAGTAGTTCCTCATAAGGACTTAAGATATAAAAGTGATGTCAATTGAGGCCCATCGAGACTAGTGTCGACCGACTTTACCTCGGTGTCGCTCGACAACCCTTTGGTATCAAAGATTAGAGCATAAATTTTTAGATGGGGACAACACTACACAATCACACAAGTCTGGGGGAAATAAAAAGAATATGAAGAAGAATAAGAATAAAGACCAAGGGCGGTCTTCAGCTTGCATTGCTTCCTCAGAGTTTCTCAGATGGTGTCATAAAGTACAGGGTGCGCAATAGAGGTTTCGCACACCCTTTTGCTAAGGTTCGAGTACTCCTTATTTCTGAGATGATAGACAAAGGAGAAGAGTCTGTAAAGGCTTTTTTGAGCACTGTACAGAAGAAGAAGATATTGGATGTTGGGACTTGTTTTGGAG
This sequence comes from Moricandia arvensis, assembly GCA_905132765.1. Classification (NCBI taxonomy): domain Eukaryota; kingdom Viridiplantae; phylum Streptophyta; class Magnoliopsida; order Brassicales; family Brassicaceae; genus Moricandia; species Moricandia arvensis. The sequence continues at coordinate 21,159 of CAJHQP010002034.1, read as the reverse complement.
CAAGTTTCCAATCTCATATGGACCAAACCTGAGCTCTGAAGTCAAGCTAAAGAATGAAAAGAAGCGCTGAATGAAGGAAACCCACTAGTAGGTTTGAATTTTAGTTGAATTTTAGTTTTTCACTTATTTTCATATATTTTTAATTTTTTGGTCAAAAAATATGAGGAAGACTAGTCGAGGAGCCAACATTGATCGACAACTAATCAATGTCGATCGATACTACATCACAAGCATCGATCGCCACTTAATGTGTCGATAGACACTCATATCAGAAGGCAGGTACGATCCAATTTTTTCTTGTTCAATTTTTACAGTTTTTGTTTATCTCTTTTACCATTCTCAAGCTGAAAAACGCTGGGGACATGTTATTTAAGTCTGAAGGAGGTTGCTAGTGACATTTTGTGCTGTTTCAATTGAGGTTCACCGACTCCATGATCCACACAACCCTAAGGTCCATCATACTTATGTTCCACATGCTCAACAGTTCTTTTGATCAAAGGTACACCGTCTCGATGCTCCACATCACACACCACCAAAGGTCCAAGACCCGACAACCCCATTGGATCGAAGGTCCACCATCCTGATGATCCACATCACACATGATCGTAGGTCTACCGACCCAAAAATGTATCGAGGATGAATCCAACATACACGGCCCGAAGCCAAAACACAATCATAACATCTTTTACTTCCTAAAGCCAAAACTTACTTTTTTATTTAATCTCATACTTTCCATAATTAATTCATTCTTAATCCATTCCTATAACACTTCTACTTAACATGCCAATTCCTTTCAAGATCATTTTGACGTTCTTTCACATAAACATATCAATCTAAGATCCTATTGTCACACACAATCTAACATGTAAATAACATAGGAAAGCAAGAATGTTATTCATTTCTAGAGAAACACTTCGAAGAACAAAGAACATACTCTTCATAAACAATTTCTTTAATGTATAATCTCAATCCTAATGAACCAAACTAGGACAAAAATATTGATTAGTGAGCTGCCATGAATAACACATTCACCCTAGCTGGATCTCTATTTTTCAAAGACTCTGAATTTCCTAAGCATTTTCCGAAAATAAATCCTTAGCCTTTCCTTCTTTGATCTCTCGTTTCAAACTTCACTCTCTGCAAACTCATTAGTTCTATGACCTCTCTCTAAAATTGAAAAAAAAAATTGAAAAAAAAAATTAATTTTTTAAAAATAAAAAAATGCTAGTTTGGTCATTTTTGTTCTTGGAAGTTATTTTTGTGACAAAAACTTTAAAAAAGTTATTTGAGAGATTTGCCCAAAATAATATATTTAGTAACATTTTTCTCTTTAATTTTTGTCTTTCTCATGCTTAGTAATCAACTATATGATTTTTGGATCATAGCTATATCCTTTTAATTAACGAAAAACTTAATAATAACTATTTATTTTCGTGGTCACAATGATACAAAGTAACATTTTGATATAAAGAAAACAATACAAATTAAAGTATCCGCTCAAATGTTGTCATCTCTACTAAAGCTTGGCGTTATTTTCGACGTCGAAAAAACAAATGAAAATGGCTTTATTATAATTAGAGGGTTAGACTATCTTGTTATTGTATATAAGAAGTGAAGGTGTACGTTGAAGCCTTATAGAAATGCACTATACAACTACTTTTGACAGTTTCATACTTCTTACTTCCTATAAACAGCTGTCAATATGATGTCTCCTATTTCAGATTTCTTCACCAACACAATCAATACTACTCCTTACGCACTTCTCATTCTCACTGCTACCTTTACTGTTGTCTGGTTCCTTTTCAAACGCTCGCCGCAACCGCCTCTACCGCCTGGACCACGAGGGCTACCTATTGTCGGAAACCTCCCGTTTCTCGAACCGGACCTCCACACCTACTTCACAACTCTCGCTCAGAAACACGGTCCAATTTTCAAACTCAAACTCGGCTCAAAACTAACCGTAGTTGTCAACTCTCCATCGCTGGCTCGAGAGATCTTTAAAGACCAAGACATCAATTTCTCAAACCGAGATGTCCCTCTCACGGGCCGGGCCGCTACTTACGGTGGTCTCGACATCGTTTGGTTACCATACGGTGCTACATGGAGAATGCTTAGAAAAGTTTGCGTCCTCAAGCTTCTTAGCCGGAAGACTTTGGATTCTTTCTACGGGCTTCGACGCAAAGAAGTCCGTGAAAGTACTAGATTTTTATACAAGAAGAGTCAAGAAGAGTTGGCAGTTAATGTCGGAGACCAACTGTTCTTGACCATGATGAATCTAACAACGAATATGTTGTGGGGAGGATCGGTGAAAGCAGAGAATATGGAGAGTTTTGGAACAAAATTTAAAGGAGTCATTTCTGAGATGGTTAGGCTTTTGGGTGAGCCTAATGTTTCGGATTTCTTTCCGTGGCTAGCGAGATTCGATCTTCAAGGGCTTGTGAAGCAGATGCGTGTGTGTGCTCGTGAGCTCGATGCTATATTAGATGGAGCCATCGAGCATATGAAAAAGCTAGGAAGTAGGGATGATGGTGAATGCACAGACTTTTTGCAACATTTGATGAAGTTAAAGGACCAAGAAGCCGATTCGGAGGTTCCCATTACGATTAACCATGTGAAAGCCGTACTTACGGTAAATAAATGTTTCACTCTCTTTTTCCTTTTGTTTGCAACTGTTTTTAATTGTTTCAGTTTCTTAATTTGGTATATAGCTCCTTATGGAAAGTGAAATGCAACCGTAGAATAATTTAATCGCCAAGAAATAGGCCTCTGATGTTTTTAAATTTTAAAATATTATGGTTTCTAATTTTTGCATATTACAATGGTTTTGAGGTTTTGGGCTCGTAAGCGTGTAAATTCTCTAAAATGAGGTCACACCATATAATTTAACTTTTATTTGGAAAACAGTTTTTTTTCCCAACGCGATTTGAACATGTAACCTCCAAAATTCTTACTGAGTGATATGTAAGTTTTAACCACTAAGATAATTCGTTGTTGGTATTTTCGCATAATTCAAATTAGAGCTTTGGCTACTTCAGAGTTTAGATGGAATAATTATGCTGGATTAGTCTAAGAACTTTTGTTAAAAAGTGCATAATTGTATTTATATGTTTTTAGTTCATGAGAGTGATTTGATTAATGTTTGTTATATATTGTACATGTTAAGGATATGGTGATTGGTGGTACTGATACATCTACAAACACAATTGAGTTTGCGATGGCTGAGCTTATAAGCAACCCCAAGTTGATGAAGAGGGCGCAACAAGAGCTAGACGAAGTTGTAGGAAAAGAAAACATTGTTGAAGAATCACACATCACTAGACTTCCTTACATATTAGCCATTATGAAAGAAACACTTAGACTTCACCCAACCATTCCTTTGTTAGTCCCTCATCGTCCAGCTGAAACTGCGGTGGTGGGCGGTTACACTATCCCTAAAGATACTAAGATTTTCATCAATGTTTGGTCTATTCAAAGAGACCCAAACGTGTGGGAAAATCCGACTGAGTTTCATCCCGAGAGGTTTCTTGATAAGAAATCTTGTGATTTTAGTGGGACTGATTACAGTTTTCTTCCGTTTGGATCTGGCCGGAGAATTTGCGCTGGCGTAGCACTCGCTGAGAGGATGGTTTTGTACACTCTCGCGACGCTACTACATTCGTTCGATTGGAAGATTCCAGAAGGACGTGTGTTGGATTTGGAAGAGAAGTTTGGGATTGTCTTGAAGCTCAAGACCCCTCTTGTTGCCTTGCCCGTTCCGAGGTTGTCCAACTCGAATCTTTATAACTAAGATCGTTGTATTAGCAATTCTTATTTAAACCAAAAATGTATCGGGGTTTTACCAAGGTAAAGTAAAATGTATTTGTGAAGTTCTCGATGGTATCTAAGTGTTAGTTTTACAATGAATATAATTATTTTGGTAAAAAGAAAAAGAAAGAAAAAAATATTGAACTATGGCGTTTCTTTTACTTCCATGTTTGGCTATTAGTTTCATATCAGTACAAATTTCCCTAATCTAAACTGCATAGCTCACATGGTGTATAGAGTGTGGTTCTATCGTGTAGTTGTAAAAAAAATTAGAAAATAAAGAACTACTTATCATTATTCCAAATCTACAAGCACGCAAGTTGGATCGACAAGATAGACGACGGAATGGTCGATGGTTTGATAGAAATGTCGTTGATGATGGAGTTGTTATTGTTAAATTTATTCTTTATGATTCATGATGAATCTTGTCACCATATGATTTTTTAATTGACTAGATATAAGTGAAATTTTAGCTGATGTATCCATAGCTTTATGAACTGAAGTTAAGGAATGGATTTTCCAAATCAAATCCTATATAAATTTTAGGTTTCTATTGATGGAATATAAAGATAAAATTGTGCCAGCTAGAGTTGCCTTGTAAACCGTAACCTTTTTTATACAGAATATTAACTAGTTTGGCCTCTTATCAAACTAAAAATTATTTAAGATATCTATATATAAATATTTCATAACAATTATGTCCAATCATTTAGTTTATTCACAATAGAGACCATATAAGTAGGCTAATTAATTAATGGTATTATCACATTTATTCTTTAACATATGTGACGCCACTAAATGATGTTATCATCTCTTACTAGGTCATATATGTACTTTAGAATATGATAGATTGTATGAACTTTATTTATGCCATTAATTCTAGAAGTATAAACAATCTTGTCAATTGAGTATACCAACATAGGATCATGGTCGATTTTGTTACATTCTTTCTTGGGTAAACTTTCCATGGTCATATACATCAGTACAACAAAATAACATCGATCAATTATGAAACATGTGGCATGAAAATCACATGAAATGTGGTCTGTACATGTTAATTGTTCATGTCGATTTTCAACTGTCCTACTTTACTGAGATCAACTTAACTTTAGTGTACAAAGTGTACGTCGAAGACTTTAAACTTTATTTCTGATAAGAAAATATGCTTAACACAACCAAAACATAGAACATAAACCAAATGACAAACTCTCGCTAAACCGAATGACCTTCAAACACCAAAATACCCATACAAGCAGTATGCTAATGAAAGACCTAAGGTATAGTACCTTTTGTTAGAGGATCCACAATCATAGAGATTGTCCTTAAGTGTTCTATGGTAAACTTTCCACTTTGTATCCATTCCTTCACAACTCGGTACTTGATGTCTACAAACTTAGACTTTACCAAACTCATATTGTTGTTGAAATACAGAACGGGCTGTCTTATTGTCACAGTACAACTTGAGTGGTCTTTATATTCCTTAAAGAAACCCTTTGAAGAAATTCCTTAGCAAATTCCCTCAGTTGATGCGTCATAGACTGCTACCAGTTTTGCTGCCATTGTGGACGATGTTACGGGTGATTGCTTAGCCTTACACAATGAGATCAGCCCACCGGCCAACAAAAAAACATAACCTAATGTAGATTTTCTACTATTTTGGCACCTCGTAAAATCAGAGTCAGAATACCCAATGATTTCTAAATTATCTAATATCCGCTATGTGAGCATATAGTCTTTTGTTCTCTGCAAATACTTCATGACCCTTGGCTGCTTTCCAATGGTCAATGTTCAGATTACTTAAGTATCTGCCTAACACTCCAACTATGTATGCAATATCCAGACATGTACAAACTTGAGCATACCCGAGACCCCCTACTACAGATGCATAAGTGACCTTTTGCATCTCCTAAATTTTCACTATTCCTTTAGGGCATTGTTCGAGAAAAAACTTGTCTTTCTTAGCGATTGGGGTATCTCCTGGTTTGCAATCAAGCGAATCTTTTAACTACTTCATCGTTATAGCTCTTTTGTGATAATCCAAGAATTCCTCGAGAGCGATCTCGATGAACCTCAATCCCTAATACAAAATATGTTAACCAAGATCTTTCATCTCAAAATTTTCCATAAGAAAACTCTTGGTTTCAACCAGCATGCTAATATTGTTGGTGGATGTTGGGGACAAAAACTGTAATCTCAAAATAAACGTCTAAGATTGCTACTCTTAAAGAAAATTCCTGAAATAATTTCAGAAAGGTCCTAAGTAGAAATCCTAGGAATATCAAAACGGCTTCACCCTCGTCCAACTCGCCATATGGCGAGTAGGACAGACCACGTCCAAATCGCCATATGGCGAGAAGGAAGGACCACGTCCAACTCGCCATATGGCGAGTAGGACGGACCACGTCCAACTCGCCATAAGGCGAGAAGGACGGGCCACGTCCAACTCGCCATATGGCGAGTAGAACGGACCACGTCCAACGCGCCATATGGCGAGTAGGACAAATAACATCCATCTCGCAATATGGCAAGTAGGACATGCAATATGTCGACATGGATTAATCTCACACCATGCACTCTCGTCTCACTCTCTGGAACTCTCTCCTTCGAGTCTCGATCAAACTACCTCTTGTTTCATCTCGATTGGAGTTACAGTTGAAACTTTACGAAAAAATTAACAAAGACTTAGTTTCTCGTATGAACTCGAATCAATCGTATAAAACGATAACGATTAACTTAAACACCATGGTTATCTCAGCTAAATGATTGGGTTCCACTGTTTCAAAAAATCGACTTCGTAAAAAGGGAGATTTCTCCGAAAGAAATCGTAAAAACGGTTAAGTCGAAAAAGGGCCCAAAGAAGTCTAAAACGCGGCAAAAGCCCACTTACGATTTTAGACGAGAATGAGCCCAAGTTACTATGACGGTTTATCAAATATTCACGAGAGAAGATAAATGTCAAGTTTCAAAGGATAATCATGAAGATCGAGAAAAATGGAATATTTTCGCGAAGAGATAAACTCGAATCAAGGGTAGAAAAGGGAAATCGACCCAGATTGTTGATCATCCCAATCCTCGAAAGAGAAAACGTATAAAACCCTTTAAAATATCGGTCCAGCCATTTTATTTTGTAAAACAAAAGAGGGAGTAGGTGCGTATATAATACTCATATACTCCCATACTTCAAAGTCTTTTTGCCTCAGCATCAAGAAAACATTTTTGACAAAGAAACTCCCACAACAACAGGCAGAAACACTTAGGAAATAATTTTAGAAAGATCCTAAGTAGAAATCCTCATAATATCAAAACGGACCACGTCCAACTCGCCATATGGCGAGAAGGACAGACCACGTCTAACTCGCCAAATGATGAGTATGACGGACCACGTCCAACTCGCCATATGGCAAGTAGGACATACAATTTGGCGAGCTGGATCAATCCCACACCATGCACTCTCATGTCACTCTCTGGAACTCTCTCCTTCGAGACTCGATCAAACTACCTCTTGTTTCATCTCGATCAAAGTTACCATTGAAACTTTACCATAAAATTAACAAAGACTTATTTTCTCGTATGAATTCGAATCAATCGTATAAAACAAAAATGGTTAACTTATACACCATGGTTATCTCAGCTATACGATTGGTTTCAACCATTCCATAAAATCGACGTCGTACAAAAAGAGATTTCTTCGAAAGAAATCGTAAAAACGCTTAAGTCGAAAAACCATCCAATGATGTCTAAAACGCGGCAAAATCCGAGAATGACCCAAGTTACTATGACGGTTTATCAAATATTCACGAGAGAAGATAAATATCAAGTTTTGAAGGATAATAATGAAGATCGAGAAAAATGGAATATTTCTGCGAAGAGGTAAACTCGAATCAGGGGCAGAAAAGGAAAGACGGCCGACATTGAAGGCATATATAAGGGGATCCAAGGCGAGGAACCCATGGACGATTCTTTAGACTCTATAACTCTTTGCACTTAGAAACCTTAGGCTTTATTCTCGACAAGTTTGATTTCTATGACTGGCACTAGATTACTAGACAAACTCACCAGACAGTTGGATCTCTTGTTCCAATCTTTTAATTGAACTATATTCGCCTTGATCCTTGAAAGGGGTATGTAGGTAGCTTTTCATAAGGTCCAATCCAAAATCTTTAAAACATTTTTTGTCTTTTTTGTCTAGTGTTAAGCGAGTTGTGGCCAGTTAGGTTTTTCTCGACATAGGTGGTACTGCTAGCAAACTTAATCTCGTTTTACTACTTGTGCTAGACAATTTCCTTTGTAATTCCATTTCCAGACAAGCTTCTCGTATTCTTTTGTCTCTAAACGCTCATACGCAAATTCGAAATAAAGATCTATTGTTATCTAAATTCGTTTTGTTATCTTTCCATATTTTCCACATTTATTTGGTCATTTGTCCATCCTCTCTTTTGAGTATATCCTTTAGCCACTAGACGAGTCTTATATCGTTCCACTTTACCATTCGAATCCCGCTTGTTTTTAAATATCCATTTGCAACCAATGGTTTTTTCATTCTGGTAATTTAACGATGCCACCAAACCACATTGTCTAACATTGACTGATACTCTTCTTTTACTGCTTCAAGCCACATATTCAACATGGAACAATTCACAGCTTGAAGGAAGGTGATGGGATCATCTTTCAAAATAGTTTGATTTTCCTCATATTTCATTAGAAACACTATATAATCATCTAGAATAGCATTTATCCTAACTCGGGTGGATCGCCTAAGAGCAAATTGATCTTGTTGCACTAGTTCTTGAGGATTAACAGTTTGACCTTCATGTACAATATCATCGACAACCTGAGTTGGAGGGAAGCCCCATATTTACTTCATCAAAAATATCTATACAAATCAATATAGGTACTGGAGCAGATTCTTCCTCAAAGATCACATCCTTAACCTTATTTCTCCCTCCCCCTACAGTCAACATCCTCAAAGAACGTAGCTATTCCCTTCTCAAAAAAAAATTAGCAGTGGGATCGTAAAACTTATACCCCCTGGATTGCTCTGAATAACCAATAAAGTAACTACTAAATGTTCTTGAATTCAGTTTATTTTCATACGGCTTGTAAGGCCTTGCCTCAGCTGGACATCTCCATATTCGAAGGTGCTTTAGATTAGGTTTTCGACCAATTGAAAGCTCAAAAGAGGTTTTAGCAGTTGGTTTAGTTAGTACCCTATTAAGAATGTATTTTGCAGTCTTTATTGTCTCTCCCCATCGTAATTCAGATAAGGAGGAATGAATAATCATACTCCTCACCATGTCCTTAAGAGTGTGATTCCTTCTCTCAGATACACCATTCATGCTAGGCGACCCTGGCTTGGTGTACTGAGGCACAATACCACACTCCTCTAGGTATCTTGCAAACGGGGTCTTGATGTTGTTCCCGTGAACCATCATACCAACAGTAGTATTCACCACCACTATCAGATCTAACAGACTTTATCCTTTGGCCAAGTTGGTTCTCAGCCTCAACCTTAAAACTTTTGAACACGTCAAGAGATTGTGATTTCTCATGAATAAGAAATAGGTATGCATATCGAGAATAATCGTCAGTGAATGATATAAAATATTGTTGATTGTTCCAAGAAGCAGTAGGGAACGACCCACAATGTCTATATGTATCAACTCAAGGATTTTTTAACTCTATATACACTTGATTTCTTATGCCTGGTATGTTTTCCGTTAATGCAATCCATACATACATACATCACAATCCGTAACTTTACTTAATTTAATATACCATTTGACACAAGACGTTCAACTTTATTTCTAGATATGTAACATGGACGTTGGTTCCAAAGAGTTCCTGAATTTTCATCTTCAAACTTTTGCTTAGTACGTCTTGATTTTTAAATTTTCATCCTTAGAGTCTATAGTGTCAAGCATATAAAATTTCAAAGATTTAGCGGTCCCAATAAATATTGAATTTAAAGACAAAGTAGTGGTTCCTTTTTTATGTTAGACAAAAATAATCTTATATGTTTAAATGAGGACCAGAAACCAAATAACTTTTAAAAGACGGTACAACAAAGTGTCTTTCAAATCCATAAAATGACCAGAACTAAAAACAGTCTACAAGGCGTGGTTGCCTCCACATGCACTGGACTTCCATTAGCCACAAGATGTGTCTTTCAACATCAGTTGGGTTCAGTAGCTTAGACAAACCTGGAGCGAAACACTGATATTAGCAGTAGCACCGGAGTCTAACCACCAAGTGGTTCTAGGTACTTCAACTAAATTCATTTCCGAACAAACCAAAGCAAAGAACATACCTTTCTTAGCACGCCAAACGTGATACTTAGGGCAGCTTTATTTATGCGCCACCCTTCCTACAAAAGAAACATGTATCTTCAGTGTTAGCTTTTTTTTTGGGTGCGACCCTTAGCAGAATCATCCTTAACAGGTTCAAATTTCTTTCTTTTGCCATGTCCCATAGAGGTGTAAACCATATGACCAATTTCAGTCTTCTCTTTTTCACTCTCTCTTCCTCTTACACACAATACGCAATGAGCTCATTAAGAGATTGTTGCTCCTTATGTGTGTTATAACTTGATTTTAGTTGACTGAACTGAGGAAGAAGAAAGTTCAAGATAAATTATATGAGAAACTCAGCAGGAAGCTCATTCTTAAGTGTCTTGAGTTTTGAGAAAATGTTGGACAATTCCAAAATGTACTCCCTTAGTTTTCCATTGTATTGATACCTCATCGTACTAAATCGATGCAAAACATGCTTATTTCTGCCTTATCACTTCTTGCGAAGCACGAATCCATCTCGGTAAGGAACTGTTTGAGATCATTGATCTCCTCACCACCTTTAAAGGTCTTTGGAATGGTATTTCTTGATGATCACTAGACCAATACAATTAGAATGCTCTCACTTCCATGAAACAACCTTATATTTTGGAGTGTTGTCATCCGTAGAGAAGCAGGTTTTTTCATCCTTAGCGCAAATGGGCTTAACACTTATAGATCCATACACCCAATAACAACTTTGACTTTACTTTTTCATTCTGAAAAATTGGAACTCATAAGTGTTTAAATGAATCCTAAGTTAGTATACAAAGTAGCTGAAATGAGAGAACAAATCCGAACTAACTCATTATTTGAACAAATAAATAATAAATTTTAAATTGATTATACTATCCATCCAAGTTACAAAATGTAACATCAATATCAAGCCGTTGGACAGAGATATTTACTACTAGTGGTTATCTTGTTGTAACAATCAAATACTCACAATAATTCATGATAAATAACAAACCTTCCTTTGGCCGATTTATCATTCACTATACCAAACATTAAGCCTTCATTTAGGCTGATTTAACATCCGCATGATTGTTGCACACACATATATAAGTAAATCCGGCCAATTGAATATCCACATGAATGTGCATACATACATAGTTCATTTAATAATTCTCATGAAAAAAAATCTCCTCAAGAAAGGTTTTCTTTTGGGCATCTTGATTTAATTAACTAGTTAAATTATTAAAGATGTATAATTAAATTTATTTATTGATTTAAAACTAAACTTTATTCTTGTGCAGACATATAACTAAAAGTCTAAAGATCTTTGTGGAAGAATACTGAACTGGGAGAGTGGTTGGAGACACCATGGTGGGCGCCAGCCTTAGCATGCGACCTAAGATCAAATCATAGCCTACGCACTTTATAACTTAATTAAAAGTCGGACGGACCTGACTTAAGTTTTGCATAACCAAAATAATTAATTAAATCTCATATGGCCCAAAATAACAAAACAAACCCACCCAAATATATCTCATGTCTAGGATTTTCAGTAAACTCTTAAGCAAATTTTCTCAGCCGTCAAGACATAAAGCTGTAACTTTATGAAAAATATTTTTTCTGAAATAAGTCCATAAACTTTATTTAGATCTAAATTTAAAAATGCTTTTAACTAGAAAACAACCAAAGATCTACATTTAAACATGCAAAAATTAGGTCTAACACAAAAACAAAATTAACCACAAATCCTAGAATTCATCATAAGTCTTAGAGAAAAATCAAATTCAACAATCCAATACTTTCACACAATAATAATTCCAAATTTATATTATAAACTTTAAATAAATCTAAATTTAATTTAGATCCAAACAAAAACTCATTATGGTGCTTTGATACCAATTGTTAGATTTATTCTTTATGATTTATCAATATGAAATTTTTAACTTTAATTCTCTGATTGAATAGACGTAAGCGGAAACGTACCTGATGTATCCATAGCTTTAGGATGTGAATTTGAGAATGTATCTTACAAAGCAAATCCTATGTTACTTTAGGTATCTATTAATGGTATATAAAGAGAAACTGTATTTTCGGCTAGGGTTGCCTTAGGAACCATAAGGCCACCCGCAGCAAGGGTATTTAAAAGAGTTTTTTGTCAGTAAAATATTTAAAGAAATACATAACAGATGAGAGAGAGGAGAGTCAACTTCTTTATAAAGAAACGTCGCCAAAGATTAAAGAAACTATTATGACAGGTGTGAAACAATTAGTGGTTCATTTATTTACAATGTAAAAAAAATTACAATTAAATGACAAAAATAATATTTTATTATATTTGAGAGATTGAGAGGGTACCTTACCATTGCTGATGCCCTAACCCTCTTTGTATAGAGTATTAATTTCTAATTTGGCTCCTCATCAAACTAGAAATTACTTAAATATCAACATACAAATATTTCATAACATTTATGTCCAATCATTTACCTTATTCACAGTAGTAGCCATTTAAATAGGCTAATTAATTAATGGTCATATCACATTTATTCTTTAACATATGTGACCCCACTAAATGATCATTATAGTTATCTATTTCTGTCCAAACTAACATAGAAACAAAATAAAAACAGTAAAATAATCAGCAATAATAACAAAACATGGAAAGAACAAAAGAGAGGATGAGATTGTGGATAGTTTGAAGATAGATGAGGGTACGAAGACCGTGAGAGATAGAGGAGGCGAGGGAGATTTTTACATAAATATATGGATGTACACGTGAGAACAAACAAGGGCATAAGGCCATAATTATCCTTTGAAAACTTTAGGGGTTTCTTAATTTTTTTTCATCTGTTTAAAACAAACAGAAAAACACCAATAACGAGCCGCCATATATTAGTGGGGTCCGCATACAGTGCAAAAACCTTCTTCTTACCAATCCTTAGAGCACGATTAACAGTGAAACCCTTTAAGGGTTTCTTATTCTTTTTTATTTTATTTTTTTTCTTTTTTCGACTTAATTAAAAAAAGTATCAATCGCGGACCGCCAAGTATCAATGGGGCCACAAACAGTGCAAAACCCCCTTGAAAATCGGTTCTTATTTGGTGATTTTTGGAAGTAGTTTTTGGGCTTTTTGGTGGGCCCCACCTCCTTTTCATCCCCTAAGAAACTCACCCACCCATACTATTTATCCTGCTCTTAGTAGGCAATTTTGGAGACTGGTTTTCTTTCTTGTGGGCCATCTTCTCTCTAAAAACCCACTAAAAATAACTTTCCCCCTCCCTTTAATTCATCGCCTAAGGGCATCGTGCAGATGGGGGTTTCTAGAGCGGCAGTCCTAAGAAAAAATAAGTTAAATAATTGTCGACTCGCATGAATAGTTAGGATTCATCTTTCAAATTATCTAAAGGCTGATCTTAAGGAGTCCTTACACTGTTGAAGGATGCGCGCGACACATGGCTGACGCTATGCGAGTTAGTTCTATGTAGTATCTGAAATGAAGAAAAAAAGTGGCAAAAAATAGTTAGGCGTCGCCAGCGGATTCACCGTTGCGGTATGCTCTGAAGGCTTCGTATGCGTTTAAGACAAATTATAATGAATAAATCAATATCGTATTAAAGGATAAACCAGGTCATTACAATATACACAGGTCATGAACACGCAATACCTACAAATACCAAAACATTTCTCTGCTACTCACGTCATAATCGGGTTATCTATAGTATATCCAATTCATATAATATTTATATTAATATGTAGGGAAATCTCTCAATAAGTCTTTTTTTAAGTTCCTTGTCACAAAATAATCTCAAGAACAAAAATGACAAAATTTAGCGTTTTTTATTTTCAAAATAATATTTTTATTTTACTGTTCAATGTTAAATACTCCCAAAATCCCCACCCCATAACTTTAAACCCTAAATCCGAGAGTTAATTAATCCAAGAGGTATGAAATGTATATAATCGATTTTAACCATTAATAAAGGTTATTTTGGTCATTTTCCGTTAAAGGTTCATTTTGGTGACAATAAATAGTTATCGTAGGTATTCCTTAAATGTAGAAATTAATCTCTCAAATAATCTTTTTTAAGTTTTTGTCACAAAAATATATATATTAAAGAAAAATGACCCAAATAACCCCGCTTTATTAAATGTTAAAATGATTAATATAATTTATACTTCTCTAGCGGTTATGTACAAAAATAAGACCATCTATTAGATGTGTCTATGGCTTATTGAAATACGAACAAATTGACATATCTAGCCAATTCATAAATAACACACAATTTTGGAGATAACTTAAACATTAGCTAGACATGTTTCTCTTTCAATAGCAACAATATTTTTTGTGTATGTTCATATATTTACGAGAAAATATGTCCCTTCATGCGTATGTGGATTAATTGAAATGCAAACATTTACCTAATCTATATGGTAAATAATCACTAATGCATTGATTGGAGATGATTAAAGGTTAGCTACCAAATTTAACATGTAACCATCATGAGTGGTGTAGTGTACAGCGAGTTATTGAGGAAGATATTCACACTCGGGTTTGAAAGAAAGTCACGACACATAGAATCTATATGGCACGGTGTAATATCTATATGGCCATGTAAATCTATATTGGCCGATGTAGATACTGCGATTGTGTTTGTGTGCCTTACATGAATATGATATATGACACAACTAATTAAAAGTACTCAAGACAAAACATAGTTAGTTATATTAGCTCTTATAATGTGACTTATCAAAATTATCACTCTAACACAGTGTTCATGTGTAGAAAGGTGAATACATCACTTTTGAATCTATAAATAACACAAAGTACACTCTAGATTTATGTTATCCTACATCAATTACCATAGCTTTTATATTATATCAGCTCAATATGACTTACAAATACAATATGTTATTAATCTTATGATTGTATGAATGTCTTAAAACTTATTGTATTAAATATATAATAATATAAATCGTGAGAAAATGAATGTGAATAAATTGTGTTTCATAGATGTTAAAAATAGTTAAATTGTATAATTATTTACTATTTAAACCGTCAGATAATATTTGACTATAATATTGTAAAACAATCTGGTTAATTTATCATTCATTTTAAGATATTTAGAAACTCAATTTGTCTAAATTCTTATAAATACTAAACTACAACTAGATTTGACCACGCTCCGTAGATGGGCGGGTATCTTTTATGTGTAATTTTTGAAATATTATTATTTATATTTGTGTTTTATAATTATATTTAATTTTAAACCATTTATAATAATATACTTCATGATATGAATATAAACAAATATAGTGAGAAATCACCTAAGATAGACCTAAATTTTTTGTCACAAAATCAACTTTAAAGAAAAAAATGACCAAATAATCATTTATGAAAGGGTGTAATATAACATTTATATCGCCTTGAGTTAACTATCTAGACTTAGGTTTTGAGAGTATGGGAGTTTGGGTTGAGTTTAAATCAGAAATACAGAATAAATATAGGAATATATTTTTAAAAACAATACAAAAAGACTAATTGGTCACTTTGTGATTTTTGAATTATTTTCTTGTTGATAAATAATTCACAAAGGATTATCTCAAAGATTTGCGCCTATTAATATATATGAAGTATTATATAATATAATAAATGATGGACCAAGCATCTACATATGGTCGATAATCATGTTTTAATTGAATAAGATACACTAATGACACTCTGTGCATATTAAATGGACAACTCTCAAGTATGTATCTATATGAAGAAAAAAACTTTTAACAAAGTAGACATGTAGTGAACATATGTTTCTGGAGTTCAAGATATTTATACTCTAAGAGCACAAAATTGAATTTTGAGACTCTAGTAAAATCTGTGAGTTTTGTACATAATTACACTGTTATTTTGTTTCTGTGCCGAGACAATTTCAAATGTGAGTATATATAATAGTTTGTTCATGTCAACAAATACAAAGTAGACGTATAATGAATACAAAGATACTTGATTCCAACTACCTAAGTTTCAGTAACAGAATTGTTTTTACTTTCAAAGACAAAGTAGACCATATTATACAAGTACTGTGCATACGAATGTGCGAACATATCCATATGATGCATATGCATATCATGTCTTTCTTTGCACAGTAATCAATAGTTTCCTAATACACGTATATGTGTACAGTCAGCCCTTGTGATTGCGTATAAATATAATGTACATATGCATGATCGATTAACACAATGCATTGCTATCGTGCAAATCGACCTAAAGAGGTAATCCTGAAACCAACCAAGTTCTAACCCAAATCAAAATAATATACTTCGAGATGATCCTGATCTAAAACACATTCAAATACATGAGAAATCCATTAATCGTCTGAGCAGACTAAATACCATGACTTAGAAGATTTAACAACAAAAAAGATAATTAATATAGTATGATCATGCATTAAGCCACCTAGAGAACTACAGTTTGTGGACAAAAAAAAGAAGCTTACAGTAAACAAGTCTCTTCTTCAGTTCCCGGAAATCCACATTTGACTTCTCACACTTTGCTCTCTCTATCAATCACCAACAACCTAACCCTATACCATTAACCGGCGAAAATGTCTCACCTTGACGATCTCGCCTTCCCTCGAGACCGGAAGTACAACCGATAAACCCTCCCTACGGGATCCTCACCACACCGTTACGTGCCGCCTCGAATACCACTCTCGGCTCTCTCTTCTCGCTCTCTCTCTTCTATCGCTCCTCCTATCCTCCGCAAACCATCCTCGCCGCAACTCTCAAAGCGACTCGTCCTCTCCGCCGCGAATACGGCGGCTCATCACTGGAGAAACAAGTCCGCCAAATGCCGCTCAGTCACGCCTAGTCTCGCGGCGGTGTTATACCGTCTCAGTCACTCGGAGCCGACCGGATTCGTCGGAAGCCCACGTCTCGATCGCGCTGAGAGACGGCGACGGGTCCTGGCCTCGATAATTTCAATAAATACTAGATCCGAGTGAGCGAGCGAGCAGCGCTTGTTGAGAGATCGGCGAGTGTTCTCGGTTGAAGGCGACATCAACGACGCCGTTTTGCTCAAGAAGCTCTACGAGTCGTACTCTTCACGCACGTGATGCACCTCGCGCACAAGCGGGTGTTCGTACGCGATGCAGAACCAGTGATCGTATGTGAACAGTAGACATCTGCTGGTTTGTGATCTACTTGAGTCTCGAAAGCTTGCGATCCTTCAGCCTTGCGGTGTCTGGGCGGTCTTCTAGCTTCTGTATTTACGGTCTGAACACGAAAGTACCCTTCTCTGAGAAGACCGTACAGACCATCTCGCGAGCTTATACGCAGCGACGAAGAAAGCAGTTGACAGGATAGCTCACACTTGATACCATATTACGTTTATCGTTAACCGGTTGGAGTTTTCACGTTTATGACCTTGGGGAAGACCAGACATGGCTTACTTTTTATTTCCACGGTAAAGATATACTCAAAGGGAAGACGATTACGGTGTTTGAGTCTGCTGATATAAGTAGTGTTCGCTAGGGACTCATTACAGTTGATGATATATGTGAAAGGATGTTAGGTGCGTGATACTGCTTGAGAAAGTACTGGTAGTGGTGGACGAGAAAGGCCTGCTATGTTAGGGAATTTTTAACCAATGTTGGGAAGTACTTCACCTGATTCCTGTTACTAGCTTAGTGAGATATTGGAGAAGCTGTTGAAGATGGAGCTAGAAAAAGGTGATGCTTTCGCGTAGAAATGGGAGTGTTGAGTTTCACGTCATGCGAATATTACGTTGGCCGCAGAGTGGATGGGTACTGAACTGCTGTTGATGCTTGAGACGTTTGAAGACAGTTGTGGTGAGAATGGTATTTGGGTTTTACTCCAAGAAGAAGAGTTCTCTTGTGAGTGCTCTCTCACTTTCTCTCTACTCAAGGCATGGTCTTTGTTTCCTCTTGGCTCTCGTTTATGTATGAACTTCGAGCACTTGCATGCGCTAGAGGAAGATTGGCTCTGCCTGCTACTTTACCTAGCAAAACATTTGGTTTATCTCAACATAAAAGCTAACCTACGTATCTGCACTTGTTACGGTGTGCCGAATTTTCTTCATGTTGTTGCTAGTAGATATTTGAGCAATGTATCAGCTTCATGACATTTAGGTCTTGTTTTGGAAACTCATTGTCATCAATATCGGAAGAATAACATCAGCTGAGAGTTTGATGCATATGCACTCTCTAGTAAATCAATCTATTACCGTTTGTGAAACTTGTTTCTGTGAAGCCAACCTATCTGGCATAATGTAATATGCCAATAGATTCACAGATTGTTCTCTAGCCTGAAGTTATGTACCCTGTTTATCACATGAATTGACTGTTCATAGCTTCACTATTCATGCTTTATTACAACCTTGAAGAAGATTCCAACACCATCTGTAGTCCCACAGATTCCACTCTGCTTCCATCCACCTCCACAGAGTCTAACACCATCCAAGCCATCTCCACGCTACTGAAATTTCTGCACCCGGCCCTAGCTCCAAAGGTTTTGGGGGCATCAGCTTCGCTAGAGTTGACAGTCAGTGCGAGAATTTATGAGATGGTTTTTACATGAGAAGGATAAGTTCCTGTTCGCTTCACATTGAGTGTCTTATCCAGTGGGAATGATAAATGTGAAGCAGATTTCTTAGAAGGTCTGGCTTGGATGTCAACTTTTTGGCAGAGGTCCTAATCGAAAGATCTCTAATGAATCTTGAAACAGAGCATTTGTTACATTCGTTTCTGAAAGAGGAGCACTCATGAAGCAATAAAGTGACGACTCTCACCAAGCATTTACCTTCCGGTTTCAGGATTCACTCCCAAGATAACGAAAGCAGTGGAAGTTGAAAGAAACAAATTATAAAAGAAAATCAACGTCTTTAATATTATTCTTGCACTAATAAACTAGAAAAATACTCTAAAATAGATTGTAAAAAAATTCTTATCACCAAAATAACTATTTAAGAAGAAAAATGAAACGTATACTTTACTTTAAGGGTGAAAATACATTTGAGAAATATCTTAAAATTACGATTAAAGAAAAATTTATCTCAAAAATAACATTAAGGAGAAAAACATGGACCAACATAAATTTTATAAACGTGTAAAATAGTACATTTTATATCATTGGGTTACTAATCCTATACTTACAGTTTAGAGTTATAGGGTGAGATTTTGGCAGCTGAGTCTAAAATTAAAAAAATATTAAAAATTGTCAGCAATAAGAAAAAAATTTAAGAATTCTGCCTACTATACATTTATACCTTTAGTTAACTAATATATAATTAAGTTACTGGGTTGGAGTTTTGGAGATAACTTAAATTAAAAAAACAAGATATAAAAATATCTGATTTTTAAAAAATAAAAAAAATCTTGTCACTTTTGTTCTTTAAGATCTATTTTGTTGATAAAACTCAAAAATCTTTATATTGAGAAAATTTTGTCATAAAGGGTATGATTCATCCATCGTATATTACTAATTAAAGATCTCTTCCTTAATATAATGTGAGACATTTGTTTTAATCGCCCCCATGGGGGTAAATACAAAATGAATTCTTTGAATGTCAATCTTGAAATGTTCAGACAGATCGGATGACCAACTTTAAAACAAAATCGACTGGGACTTCGGTTGGACCTGCCTGGACCGAGCCTAATACCTTGTTAAACTAGAATGGACCGTCACATCCCGTACTCTATCCTGATGAACATCTCATCATCGATTCATGAACATTGAGGAGCCTCCAAGAGTTGAAAGACCCACACCTCTTTATCACCCAAAAGTAATCGTGAACCTTGAAAATCAAAGACAATTTCGCTTTCTGCCTGCAGATTCTTGCACTCGTCTTAGAGAAAGAGAAGCCTCAACTACATTAGATTTTGGTCTGTAAATGCACGTGGACGTTGGTAATAGATGCACACGCGATCCATATCGAGAGTGAGGCATTCTGTTGCCATTGACCGCAACATAACCTCATGGTATTCCTGTTTCTTATCATATGATCGTATGTGGTAAGTATCCATAATCACCATAGATCCTATGACTCCTCTGTCATATCATCAACTCCCTCCTCATTCAACATCGCCCCTCAATCATCGATCATCAAAAGACAAGCCTTAAATATTCAAGAAACATAGAAGCTGCTTCTCTTTCAGTAGATCTGTATGAATTCCAGTAGCTCGATGAAATGTCCAGCAATTCTCCCAGCGGGTAAAAGAACATGTTTTGCAACCGTGTCTGGATGAAGCTCTCTCGCCTCATCGATTCAAGTTGATGCAGTTTGAAAAAATTCAGACGGAGCTCGGAATTGTGAAAGAAGCCACTAATTGTCTCAAGTGAGACACGTTCTTCTGCATGTAGAGAAGAAGGAATCTGGAGGCTGAGGTAACGATACAAAGATTCCATTCATATAGTAGAAAAGCTGTTTTAGTGAGAAGTTGTTTATGCAATTGGAATTAGTTCTGAGATCAATTGACAGATGAAAGGAAACAGTGACAACTGGAAAGTGTAAAACGTCTCCGGCAGACAAATCGTACATTCATGTGTAAAGTCCATGGTTTAAGAAGTCAGAAAACCACTGCTGTTCACTTCCACATACCTAGAGGATCCTTATCACACGAGTATGCATACAGGAAACACCTACCATCCTTGGAATATTCTGTTAATTGAAACGTCTGTCCAGCTTCCAGCATCTTAACATAGCTAAAAGTGTCGAAGCGAAGAGAGATCTCGATCCATGGAGGAACTTGCTTCTATTGATGTTATCACTACAAGTCCAAGCTCTTCAATGCTTCAGGGACGGGGGGAAACACCTTAGGCTTTTTGAATGTGCATATCTAGTTTATAGAGACGGAGACCACAAACTGATAATGAAGCATTTCTCTCGATCGTTCGTACTACTCAGATGAGTTCTATTGGATGTTTGTGGTAATCTCTGGAAAGTTCTTCAACCGTGAAGCAACCACTAAAAACCAGTTTCTCGAGACTATGCATTACAAAAAACGAGGATGGGAGGCTCAAAGACTTGGGTGCAACTAAGATCCCCCAATGTCTTAAGACTAG